>VZTM01040204.1:1207622-1278527 GCA_013400555.1 Jacana jacana
AAAAAAGGAGGGAAGGTCAAAACTCACTGACTGATGTATGGAGGGACTTATAAAGGAATTCCAACAATGCCTGCAACACCCTTTAATCCAGAATAAAAGTCTGTTTAAACTTCTCACAATCATCATCTTTTATACATATGATAATTTTTAATACAGTGCTTAAATAAATACATAAAATCCCATAGTATGTGATACAATACCGAAGGCTTCTTTTAACTGGATCACAAAAATTCTCAGTGCCTCTAAAGCAAATGGTGCACCAAATTCAGGTGACTCCTTTAAGCTAAATATTCCCTAAAACACCTCA
Organism: Jacana jacana; assembly: GCA_013400555.1. Classification (NCBI taxonomy): domain Eukaryota; kingdom Metazoa; phylum Chordata; class Aves; order Charadriiformes; family Jacanidae; genus Jacana; species Jacana jacana. The sequence goes on from VZTM01040204.1 coordinate 1,207,930, forward strand.
AAATGGACACAAAATGCCACTGAGGGCTCAAAATGGTTAAGGTTACAGCTTCTCAAAACCAGGAGTGAAACCTGGGTAAACAAACTTGAAAGACTGAAAGTAAATATTGAGTTTTGTATGCAGAAGAGAATAATAGGAGAGCATGACAGAAGAGACAGTGCCATCTAGAAAAGCTCCAGTGAGGAGCAATGTGAAGAAACATTTATTTAGAAACAACTTTATTAAACAATTTTCTTTAGAGTCAGTTATAAAGAAAATACACAGACACAAAAATATTTTCATTTTTAAAAACATCAACCCTAACCTCCAAAAAAGGAAACCCACAGACAACATAGTCAAAGAGCAACAGCATAGCACTCATTGAGAAACCAAACAAAAAACCCTGATGGTTTTTGGGACATATCCACAAGAGCACAGAGTTGGTATCTATAGCTCTCTGCTCTCCCAGGAGTCACATATGGAAATAATACCACAAACAACAGCTTAGCTTATAGGCACAGTCATTATTTACCATACTTCCTTCAATTCTTCTCTCTATATATGTATATACATTTTTGATTGTACAGCATTTAAAACCCAGAAGGTATTTTCCAGGGAAAGTGAGTTAGGAGATGACATCCTTCCTGGTCCTTAGTGAGGAGATGGCATCCTCCTCTCTGAGATTCAAGATAATACTATTGTTTTATTTTATAATGCCTAATCATCTATTGACTCCCTGATGTTTGGGGCTTTAAGGGTGTTTGTAGGCCCACTGACAACACAGTGAGACTGCTCAGGGGCTTCCACAGAAAGAACACTCCTATGGAGCTGTTAAACTCTGTGATGATTCCTGTATATTTTCGGTACCTTACAGATTTTGCTGAAAGTTCTGAAATTCTCCTATTTCATCTCTGGCTGGTTTACAACTGCCTGAAAAATCATTAGTAAGAAATAATCTTGATGCATAGTCCCCTTCTGAAATCACAAGGGCTCTCTTTTAAATGTTATTTAAAGTCAAGATCCACAGCCGCCCTCTTCCTCCTGTGCAAGATGCACACAACAGTTAATTGCCCTAATGATCATGAGTCACTTCAAAACCTCAGATGAAGAACAGCCATTGCCCCATTGCTAAAAAACATGGGGCAGATTGACAGAGGGCTGAGCACTGCAGGGACAAAATGGGAGCACTTCATCCTGTGAAATGGTCTTTGGAAATGCAGAGATCTCAAAAGTTAAAGGTACTGTTCAGAGGAGATTATATCTCACCCAGCTGCTTATTGACACCGTGCAGTTAAAACATGTTATTTTAAATTTCTGAAGGAACACTGTATTTGGAAATGTAATATTTGAATAAGCGCTCTTAAGACCCAAGGCATATCAAGTTTTCCCAACTGATTACAGCCTTACAAACTCTGACATTTCTGAACCACTGATCTCTTCCTTAGCTAGGGCAGGACAACCACCGAAGACCATCCCTTTGGGGAGTCAGGTGAGGGGAATGGCAAATTGGGCTACTGACACCATGGACCCTCAGAATCAGTAGTGATGAAACAACTTAGTTGACTTTACAATTGCTACTTATTGGATCCTGATCATCCATGCTTATAAAGAGACATAATAGTTGGGTTTTTTTCTTTAATGGATTCTGAATATGCACCTTCAGAAAAAAAGAACAGTTTAGTATATTTTCCCTCATTTTCAAAGAAGGCTTCCAATAACCTAACAAAGCAGTGTTTTTGTAGGTTACCTACTCCTCAGGAGAGGACACTCTTTCTACTAGAAAACAGAGACAGACACTGGACAACCTACAGGAGGGGTTGGGGGTGATCAAGACTTTTGTAATCCACCTGCACATGAAAAGATGGGAAAATTAAACTGATGCCACAACTAGGTCTACCTGAGAAGAAAGGAATTTTTCAGAAGGTGCCAGGACCTGGAGCCCTGTTGCTGAGCTGCTGGGGCTCTCCTTCCTGCCCTGCAGATCCTGGGTCAGTCACAGGGAGGCTGCAGGCTCATGGCCTGGCCTTTCCCACCCTGGGCATAGCCACAGCTGCCCCAGCTTGCTCTGGGAACTCCTGTCACTACACTATCACTGGCCATCTTTCCAGCTCTTTCAAGTTTTACATATATTGGAAATTTCATCTTCAATTTTTCTGTCACACAGGCAGCAGTGGCACAGGATCAGTTTGCAGGCCGGTGCCACCCTCCGCCATTACCTCACCTCAGGTAAGGCCAAAGGCAGAGCTCTGCTCTGACACGTTCTTTGAAACAGATGCATATAAAACATCACCATATCACATGTAAGTAGACAGCGAGAAACAGTCATCTAACTTTCAAATTAGAGAACAGTGCTATTTTATTCTAATGCTATTAACACAGTGACATTTCATCACTCTGGATGTAACTGCAAGTTAGAATAGTGAATACCATCTGGGAAAAGAAATAAACTTCTGTGCACTATTATATCTGCACCCATACACTTGTGTATAATAAACCAGTAAACAACCAAAAACCCACATCCCTTCCCACCGCTAACAGACATTCACTTCCACACGACTTTTGTGTGTAAACCAGCCTCGGGCATTTGCCATTTTCTGAAAGACAAGCCACCACCTCCCACACGTCCTCAGAAACCCCCTTTGCACTGGCCAACTTGGGAAGATTTGCTACCAGAGAACACCGGGGTGAAATCACCACCACCTTGGTGGCTGGAATGGTTCCTGCAGCCTTTGAACGGTCCATTGGATCTGAGGACTGAGATAATTCACTCATGCCATGGGCTCACCAGAGCAGACAAGGGTGTCTGATGCTGCTCTCAAAGCTGTTTTAAGAATGGGGAAATGTTTCATTGCCATTATCAGACAATGAAAGCATTTATGCCAGCAATGTCAAATCTAGACCCCTAATTTTTAGGGCTCTTCTTCCTTCTCGTCTGCCTGATCAGCTCCCAGCAGGCACCACTTACTCCCTGCAGCCATCCGCTCACCCTCCAACACGCTCCCTGCCAGCCTCCCAGCCAGATCTGGGATTTCTCAGGCAAGCCTGGCAACTCACCACAACCTTTCTGTTCCCTATCCCCCCAAATCCTCTGGTGTTAAGCACCCTTCCCTTTTGACCACAAGTTCACTTTTTGGATAAGTAAGCCATTAGTGTGATCCAAACCAGTCAGGGTTATTCCCCCATAAACAACTTGTCCAGTGTTTCCTCAAGGACTTTGCTCTCTCCCATTTTTCTGCTTCAATTTTTTTTGACAGCTCTAACTGACACTCTGGAGCGTTACCCATTAAAACCCAGCACATTTAAGTGTGTAATATGTTCTTAAAGCATAAATATTTGCCAGACTGTCATACAGAAACACTTCATTATCTTTTCCATAACTGGGTAAAATACAAAAAGTTAAGTTGCAACAGCATGAAACACTCCTGAAAGTGTGAAAATTATTGTTCATTTTCATGTGAACTGGAGTATTACAATATAAATCATACTGTTTACATTAAGTGATCAGGAGAATTTCAGTTTATGCAAGTAGGAAGCTAGAATTATTAACTTTTTCTGAACTAGGTCTGTTAACTAACAGCTTCTTTGCCCCTTATCAGCTGCACAAACAACAATGGATTTTAAATCAAATAAGTGACCTGTGAACTTCTCCTAAATGGGGAGCATATAATTTAAGACAGCCAAGAAAGTTTAACAGGAGTCAACAGGGCTCCTCGCAAGGGGCACATGTGGAGAGAGTTAAAGCTTCAAACCACTATTTTTTTTCCCCCTCCTCAAGTGTCAGCTGTGATAAGCCAAAATTAACAACCCTACACTGCATCACTTCAAATGAAGGGGAAAAAAAATATCGTTTTGCTATTCTAGGTATTTTAAGTTGCATATGAGCGTGGTAGCTAAATATAGACGGCGACAACAAGAGACAGCATTGTCCCTTTGGGCACATTGAATATTATCTCAGAATTCCCATCTTCCTGGGCTGAGCCTCGGTTTTATTTTTCTTAATTATTTTCTTACTTAGCAAGTGTGTATTAACCCCTACTTGGTTTCAGATAGATCAGTTAAACAAAATGTGTATTATTTTTTTTAAAAAAGGAAATCCTGGTTCCACAAGATCACCAGTAAGGTTTCCAGTAATTTTCCCAGTTCTGTGTTACTGCCCAGTGCATGGAGAGCCGCTGCCTTCTGCTTTCTGAGTGGACTGTCGAGCTGTTTTTAAAACGTGAAGGGCACCAATATGGAGTTTTTACAGCTTACTAATCCAGAAAGCTAAGTTAATATTTTTAGATGTAAGAGTGTCTTTTTCTCCAGAAATCACGCACCTCAATATCATGTTTTGATCAGAAGTGTAAGAAATAAAATCAGTAATTACTATTTTCAAAACAATTCCTAGGAGCACAGCTACATTATTTGGAATCCACCAAATCCATATACGCCTTTAATGTTGAAGACGACCAGACTTTCAAATGACATGGTTGCTCCTGACTTCTGAAGTATTTAAATACCATTGAGTGAAGCGTACATTTTCACTTAATGTACCTAATGCACTTAGAACATTGACAACACTTCATTTCTGAGCCAGCTTCTATATAAACTTTAATTTTTAAAGCCACCTATAAATTATCAATGACATCTGTTCTGAAAAATGTCAATTCCTATCCTTAGGTTGGCAGAATCTATTTTGTGTAACATCCTCTTCATATTCAAGCAATTTTAAAGCCCCACTGACATTCGGTGTTCATGTAGCTCTTCTAGGATTCCATTATTTAGACAAGTCCCATTCTCATGTAATGATGACAGTAAGTAAACAGAACTCTTTCTGGATTATATCCCATGGCTCTAACTAAAAACAATGAGATAGTTAGACAAGCAATACGCCCAGACATCCCATAAATATCACTGTATATGGCACCCCTTCCAAGTCATGCAAACTGATAGTGTATGATGCCAAGAGCATGCAGCAGCTGGAGATACCATCTTGCACAAGCCACTTAATCTTATGATCAATGAAGGATACTGGCACTCATTGTCACTAATACTGCAACACAGATCATTGCTTATTGTGACAATATACAAGCACAGGGTTGTCACCACATACCCATCCCATCAGCCAAAATCTCATTGTGGTTATTTGGTTATTCTGTTTATCTAATATTACCTTACAGTCACAATTTAGCATCTCATTCCTTACTTCAGCTGTTGTGCAGTAACATTGTGGCTTGTGATAAAGCAACAAGGATTGCTTTTTATGCTTATGATGTTACAGAATGAGGGATAAAAATAATTTACTGTCCACAGTAATCTTCCAAACCCTGTACAATACACATTATTTCCACTTTTCAAAGACTACACAGATTAAAAACATCTCCATCTTGGCTTTCAAATCACATTGGGTTCTTTTTGGCTCTTCTCATTCTCTAACCACTAAGTTACTGAGCTCCCATCTGTACAGAGGCATGCTCTAAATTCAGAGCTAGGTTTCAAAAAAGTGTAATCTTGAAGCAACAACTGCAACAAGTGCTGTGGTTCTATATGAACATATCATCAACTGTCACCAAGTCTTCTTACACAATTTGTCATTCAGCAGCAAAGCAGACACTGCCTGCCTCAGATTCTGTAATTGTGGAGCACTGTCTACTGGATGCTGAAATCCTGCTTTCTGGTCATGGCAAACATAAATCAAAGAAAAAAAAAAATCTGCTCTATTAAATCTATTTGCTCTGGGAGAACAGGGATTTATCATCCTCTAAAACAAGTGGTCAATAAGATTCAGAAGTGCTTAGTACAGATCTTGATGAATCGGGATGCCACAGGTGACGCTGTAATTGTATTTGAAAGGAATTCACAAACAGAAAGGTGAATGCTCTATTTATTACAGTCTATAGACAGGGTATGGATTAAATGCATCACAAACAGAGTGAGATTTTTCCCTCCACATCCCCTCCGGGAGGATCCTTAAACAGATTGTCCCAAGAGGCAAAAGCAGTAAAACAGCAAACGGGGCTGTTTTTAACAAGTAAATCTAAAATGGATATTTTTTACACAGCCAACACAGAAGGTATGGCTTCTAGTGGTTTTTCAACACCGCACAAACCTCGAGCAAATGAAAAAAACGAAGCTGCAGCAGCCGGGAGCAGCAGCAGGACAGGGTCAAGTCTAGGGGCCCTGCAGGGAAGCGACGAAGCCTGAAGACAATTCACTGGCGAATACCATGTAATGACTCAGGAACGGCTGGGGCATAATCCTTGCCTCAAAATCACATGATGGTTCCCAACACAAAAGGGAGCTTGGTTCCTCACCCAGCACAAGAATTTGGTCCCAAAGGAAAGAAAGGAGGCCTAAAATAGCACAACCATGTAATTTGTAAAGAAACAAAATAGGTATATTGCAATGACAACTTGGGGAGTTATTAAATTAACCACAAACTAATCCCCTTTCCCCCCTGTTTTTGAACACAGGAATCCGATTCCGCTTTACGTGTCTGAATTTTGTTCCAGCACCTTAAACATTGTGTGGAATCAACATCCGTCCATAATGCAATGGCCAGTTTTAGTGCAGCACACAAAATACTCCCAAAATGATAAAGCCGCCTATCTGCCATGGCTTCCCGCCAGCGAGAATCTGAACTTGGATGGCGACTCTGCATCTGGTTACACTTTTCAATAACAAAACAAAAATCACAGGCCTCACTCATTATCTACAAGGTCCAACCCGAAGGCTTTCCAATACACTTTAAGAACTAATTAAATGCTTATTTAAAACTGAACTGAACATAAATACTAAACTAAAACTGAACTGATTAACTTGCAGCATATTGTGCCTGATTATCTTTCTGAAGAATGAACTTTTGGCACTCTGGACGTTTGAGCTGGAGGATCAATTTCCTGTTCGCATCAAGACTGCTAAGGAAATCTTCCACACATTTGATTCAACTTAGGTTTAAAGTGTGTGCTTCGCCTTGGACACGGGGCTAGACAAAGATGTTTTCAACTGGGTAAGATAACGGTTTGAATTCAGGGGCTAAACTATCAGTTTTGCCATTAGACCAGAGGCCAAACTTCAAGGATGCTCCAGGCAGTCTGGCCAAGCTGTTTATTATCAGACGTCTGCCTTTCAACCAAGGACTTAGACACTACAGAAACTCCTCACGTGAGTTCTGTAACACCTCGTATCCGTTTAAATTTTCTTAGCATGGCAGCACACACTTGTGAGATATACTCATCTTCTGCCTTTGATATACCTAAGGAGGGAAATGGGATTCATAAGATACAGCCTTCATTCAGTTCCAAAATATTATCCTAGTAGCTAAAAACCCAAAAAGACATAATTTTCTCCTACTATTGTTCCTTTTGACTGTTTCTTATTACAGCCAGCCCTTCTTGCCTCTTTGAGGTTAGGAATTCCACTTTTTAGGTCATAAAACAATCTTTATATATTGTTTATTTCTGTGCCTCTTTCACTCACAGGTATAAAACATACTCCCCAAATTTTATACACTTGTATGACAGTAACACAAACAAAAATCCAGACAAGACACAAGCTCATGCCGGCCTCTGCCCCAGCAGGGGGAACATCCTGTGTCAGAGAGAGTATAAGAGAAAGGACAAAGGTAGGCTGAGGGAAAGGTACTAAACCAAATAGCAATCAAAGGAAAAACAGGAGAGTCTGCTGCTTACAAGAGCAAGGAGACATTTTTATGCAGAGCACTTCACCAGGAACACCACAGGATTGAAAAAAACCCCAAAAGTCCACTGTTTGTGCTTCAATATCTATCCAGTTTCAGTCTATGACAGAAGAGGCAGCCCAACCAAAATTAAAAGCTTTCCTAACAGAGGCTGTTGCTCTTTTATTGTGATTGTTACAAGTCACATTAGTATAAATTTGTGAAGTGTTTTAACGCATTTTCATTTGGGCTTAATTAATTTTCATACAAGTTTGGGCTTAATTAATTTTCATACAAGTTTGGGCTTAATTAATTTTCATACAAGTTTGACAATTTTCTCATTTGTTGTTGAAATCACAACATGAGTTTTCCATATGCAAAGCAAATATAATATCTGCTCACAAAGTCAGTTTTGGACTTGTTTTTGTATTTCACAACCAAAAATACTTCCAATGTAAACTGTTAACTGAAGCTCTGACAAGTTTTATTATAAATATTCCTAGCTTTAAAGAGAAATTAGAATAAATTCACTTAGTGTATGTTCAAGAAACAGTTTAGGTCTGACAGCTTCAGATTATGCCTCATTTATATGGAGCAGTGATCAAACTCGTTAATATGTGAAAGAACTAAAGGAGCAGAGGATTGTGAATCAAGTAGCACGAGCAAAGTTGTCTAGTACCGTGAATAGCTTATGAGGATTTACGTAAGGTTTTCATGGTCCCTTGTGCCAAGGTTTCTAAAATAGATGAATAAACAGGGAGTAGCTTTGAGCAGTGCTTCTTACAGGAGGCTGAGGTTGTGTCATTAGCAGTCGCTGCAGAGCCAGCGAGGCGTTCAGCGCTGATAGCGGCACCGCCTCTGCACCTCGCTCCACAGCCACAGCTCCGCTGCATTAAGTCAAGGAGGAAGCATTTAATCTGCCCATAATTCATCCCATATGTTCAAAGCGATAGGGCCCTTTCTACTCAGCCAAGGTGAGCGATTTGACAAGACAGGTAAGCTGGTTTGAAACTTTGCTTTTTGCTTTTTGTGCTGCCAGTCGCTCGCAGTGCAAGTGCAATGGCTCAGTAATTTAGGAAGCGTTCCTGTGGAGGAAAATCAAATCTCACTGTGAACACAGGCTCCTTAAAATTCATTTCACCTTCTGATAACACAAGCTGTGCACACACAATCGCCGAAGATGATAATCTGCTGTACCTAACACTAAGTCTACTATTACTCCATTTATTAAAAAGTCCTATAATAATGTTTTGAGGATACATGTACCAAAAAGACAAGTGGATTAGGAGACGGAAATTCAGGGTGCTTCTTTCTTACAAGATATGGCTGCCTAATACCTCCCATTTCTTATGTACAAACGTGCAGTTTAGCATGTTTTCTTCAGTCTCCCTTGTACAAAAGCTCCGTCAACAGCAGTTTCTCCAGCGAGAGCTGGAGACCTCCACACCTCAGACGTTTTGAGGAAGAATAACCCACAAATCAAAGACATGTTCACTTGTTACCAGCTGAACTTTTTCCTAAGTAAATAAATCATCCACAGATGTTACTACTAGGAAAAAAGGGAGTGCTGATTTATTTGGCATAAACTCTTATGTTTCTGAAATAAAAATAACTGGTTACTGTGCTCCAACACATGCCACAAATGACTTATCAAAGTAACCAAATTTAATCCTGGAGTTGTTTTGAACCAAAAGACTGAGGATTAAGAAATCTCTCATCGATATTCTCCATTCCCCAGTTCTTAGGAGCTGACACACCCATTCGGCGTTCAAGTCACACAGAAGCACTAACTGAAAATGTTCCTGTTCATCCAGAGAACTACAGAACCCTTACGCAAATCAAAGAAAATAAACTTTGTCAGGAACATTATAGTTCTGTTTGCCATTTTCTACTCGCACGAACTGCTTGGGGCACAGCTGCCAGGAGAGAAGGCTGGACCTACTGCACTGGCACTGCACACCCAGCGCCAGGGGACGCAGTGACCTCGCCTGTGAAAGAGCCCACCCGGGACTCCTCACTGGAATGACTGCGCAGCTCCCACACAAGACTTCCGTCGGGGACAGGACGTTTTCGGCTCACGGTGCGTGCGCTATCGAGCTGATCTGCACATGCGTGGCCGGGCTCTGCCAGGGATTTCCTGTTCAGAGCAGGGCACCAGAAAGGCAGGAACGCTGGGCAGAGTGCCAGCCTTCTCCAATTTTGCTTGGACAAAATTTCCAGGGAAAAAAAACAAGAGCAGAAGAGCAGAGTTGGAGAACATCAGGCTTATTTTAGCTCTTCACATTTAATTTTTCATGTAATTGATGTGACCCTCAAGGAACCAAAGCTGTTAAAGACAAAACACACACAGGTGTGGGTTACTTCTGTCTGTCTGCAGGTACAGATCTCCTGATCCTCCCTCTACCTAAACTAAACCGAGCTGCATTAGCACAACATTCCTGAGGGCAAGAGCTAGTAAATAAAGTTTATTAATGTCCCTCAGCACTGATTTCAAAACACTCATGGGACCGCGCTCACCTGGGGGCTGAGCCCACTTCTAGGTTTTCTTACGTAAAAAACTTCATCTAACCATTCTTTTGTACTAGAAAATTAATGACCATCGTGTCTTGTATTTTTTAATCAAGCGATACTTTGAAACTACTGATGAAAAGACCACTTCTAAATTATTCTGACTACTTTTCTCGTTACACAAGCCTTGTAAACCTGGTCCCAGCAAGGGCTCTTTTAAATTATAACCCACACTGCAGTCAATTGAGAGCGTGTTTCTGTTGATCTTTCCTGCTTAAACTCCATGCTACGAACCGCTAGAAACTGGTTCCAGGTAACTTATTAAACAGCACAGTTGATATATGTGAAATGGCTTTCCCAACCATCTTAAACTTTTCCAACCTTTGCTGTCCTTGTCAGTGGCCATACTTAGTTCCAGCGCTGGACTCTGGGTGTTCTTAGCGCTCTGTTAGCAATAGCAGAGCCAGCTAATTGCAGCAACATGCCACTTCCTGACATTAAACCAAAAGGGGAAAACAGTACAGGGCAGGATTCCTGATGTGTTTCTTCACTATTTTTGAATACAAGCCATTAGCAGAACAAACGCAAAAATTAGGGTAAGTAACAGTTAACCTCCTCCGATGATCAACATGGTATTGCATTCCAGGAACTTCACTGCTTAAAAAAATCTATGGTTTACTACTGGTTTACAATCAAGATACGCAATACCTCTGGTTTTGTTCAGTCCAAATCTTGTAGGATATATAAAAAACACTGAGATTTAGTAAGTAGCGAGCTCACAGGCAGAAAGGGATTTTGAAAGCAGTTCCCTTAATTCTTAGAATAAGAGTTCTTTTGAAAATCAGTTTTAACTGTGTAATTCTATGATATATCATCACCATCAGCAGCATACATCATCAACTCAGCTTTGAACAATACACGTCTCTTACGCAATAGCTGCTGTTCTCAAGTTGAAGCCTGTGCATTTTAAATGCATGTCAGTAACATGGCTTAAATCGCAGAAATGTTTGTGAGAAGCCAAAGACCCATTTCACCAGTGGCAGCAGCGGATCCACAGCGGCGCTTTGGAATCCAACACCAGTGTCACACACACACGCTGTATAGAAGCACAGACCTGGTCACAAGCCCTCCCTTTGCCTATACCCTTCCATCCCCCTATTTTCTTCTTCTTTCTGCTTTTACATGGAGCTTAAAGTGATTCTTAATCCAAATATTACATGTAAATCTTAGGAGAGACCATTTAAAAGTGATAATTACTAACCATTTCCCTAGATAATTAGCTATAAAAAGTGTGTTTTTAATGTGGATTGCCAAACTCTCCACTAATCATCTCGCACCGCTTCCCCACAATAACAATTATTGAAGAACAGTTTAAAAATGCATAAACAAGGGCTTTTAGTGCTCATTTACTTTAGACCGAACGTCAATAAAACCTGAAGACACCACGAACTGGATACATTCAGAAATTCAGTATGAAGCTACCACAAAGAAACCTCTGGGCTCGGACTCAAGCTGCCTGTTTAACTTCAAACTGATTTGTTCCTTTCCCCACTGCTACCGCTCTTTTTCGTTTTCCAAGAGCATCCTAAGAGGAAGCCCAGCCTGCCAGATCCCACCAAACCACCTGAGACTCAGCGGGCGATTTGGACCCGGTGAACAGCCAAGAACTTTCGTGTTTATACTACTCAGCTCTTCCTACCCAGTTTCAACAGAGCCGTTTCAGCAGCAGCTTTCCTATCTCCGAGAGCACCTGAAAAAATAGGTCGTGTTTCCTACGGCGTTTACTTTGTCTGGTGAAGAGTCGGGCAGCCCTTCGAGCAGAGGCACTCCCGCCGCTCCCCGCTCCTCCTCTCGCTCCGATCGGACGCAGGGGCTGAACGGCGCTGAAGGTGAAAGGATCTGAAAGGCAGCTCTATATACAGTGTACACACAGCAATTTGTTACTGTGAAAAACCATCTGTTTCTCGGTATTACAATCCTCAGAGGGGAAATTATAGCTAGCGTTCAACATAAAACATCAATTTAAACCATCAACTATTCATAATTTCAATTCTTTATTGGAAACCAAGGACATAAATGTCAGGGAATAAAGCAATATTTCTTTTATTAACTGTTCCATTCATCTGGCTATTAAATAAAACCAGGACCTTAATAAATAGCATTAGCCTTTGTACTGACAGCCACCCCAACTAGCACCATAATTCTACATAAAAATGCATTATATTTCTAGTATCTTTTGGTTTTAAAATAAAAATTAGCATAAAAAGCGTTTTAAAACATACATATAGAATATTTTTGCAGTGTTGTTGCTAATGTATAGTTAAATGTTTTAAGAAACAATACTGATCAATCCCCCCCTCTATTGATATGCAAGACTGCAGCCAACCAACTACTGCCCGATGATCTACCAACGTTAATATTACTAAAGGACAGAAAGGATTCCAGTACTGATGCTGCCTGCCTGATACCAAGTGGAATTGTCCTTTTAATCCCCTGCTCCCAGATACGATGCCTGCTACAAAACAACTAATAACAACAGTAATAATATTAAAGGAGTGGGCGGATGGAGAGCCCGAGAAAGGAGGAATGGCAGAGACAGGGAATGTGTTCTTCGAACAGCGTGTCATCAGCCATTACTAACGGCAAGAAAGTCTGCATTTATGTTGACAGCTATAGAGTATTTCTGCAGTTTGGTATTTATGATTCACACACAAAACCACTGAAGTCCAAGTGACTGGGCCAGCAAACACAGAGATCTGTTTGTCATCCTTTTGTGTGACAAACCAAGGCGGATCTCCCTTTGCTGTTAGTGAGGGCTTGATTGAGAACTGCAAAATTTGACTTTGTGTGATTAGATAAGACTATTTAGGAGTTTGCCCACGCCTTCCAGAAAGAGAAAAAGCAGCAGAGCTCAGAAGTCCTAAGAAGTCCGTAGATTCACTATTAATGTTCACATAATTGTCCATTATTCCTCCTTAAGAATAGCTCCCCTGCTCTTAGTACTACCAGCATGGGGTACTCAAGAACACCATTATAGGGGAAAGGAAGCACAACTGTAATCAAAACAATGATTACTATCACATCATTTAAATGCAGAGTGAGAAATGAATACAAAAATACTCACTTGAAAGTGAAAGGTAAGAAATTAACTTTTTCCCCATGGACATCAGAAACCTAACCTCAAACCCAGGAATTACTTGTACATTTTTTACATCCCTTTGGAGCACACATTAGTTTCTCCTCCTGCATTTAAATGAACATGACGGTAATCATTGTTTTGATTACAACTATGTTTCCTTCCACCCAAAATGGTGTTCTTAAGGACCCCATGCTGGCAATTCTAAGAGCAGGAGAGCTGTTCTTAAGAAGTAGTAATGGACAATTATGCAAGTGTTAGCAGTGAATCCAGGATTCTACAGGGCTGCTCCTCTACTTAATGCAACATTTCCGTACAATTTCTTACAACTCCACGCACGATAAACCCCACCATGCCAACGCTACGGAAAAACCAGCATGATTAAAACACAGTTGCTGTCGTGGTTAACATCTTTCTCCTTCTTGTAGGGTTTATTTATGAAGATGGAATCAGCAGTGTAAAGTCAAAATTGGAGCATAACAACGAAGGTTAGACAAGGTTTTCACGTCTCCTGATAAATGCTCACATTCATCTCAGATGCTAACTTCAGCATATATTCTATTGTCCTCAGTCATTTCTACCAACCCTAAATTATCATCTCAGGCTTTTTCTGTCACCTGGCAAATGACTACCAACTCCTCCTTCTGCTTTTGATCTTAACTACCCTCTTCTACAGATAACTCCCTGGCCCAAAGTCTGTCCCAGGTTACCGTGTCAGGCACCAGTAAGCAGGAGGGAAGCCTTCCTTACATGAGAAAAGCTGCCTTCCAAATACTGGCCTCTTGTTTTTCACTGCTCCCAAGCTGACAATAGCAGGACTGAGTTCTGGTGAGGACAGATTTTTGGCAATATCCTGGTTTGGGGTTGATGATCAGACCCACTCTTACACCCAGCTTTTCCATCTACCTCAACACCACCTGCCTTCCCAAACAACCATGTAGTACCAGTGGCAGAAGACAAGCCGTTCAGCTCCTTCCCCTACTGCATACCCAAATAGTCAGAACTCGGGCTGCTGAGGCAAAGCAACAATTAAGCTCAGGGTCATTAACCAACGTTAAGCATGTGCACCAGCCACAGGGATAAAACAGAGTATTGAAATCCAGGAAATTGCTGTGGGGCTGTCACCAGGAGAAATGCACTGCTTGAGAGCTGGGATTGTCCACCAGACAACTGCTCCTGGCTTTGAGATACTTCATACCCTATAGAAAATGTCTTACAAAGGTGCCTCCTAATGGCACCTTTACGCCAAGCATCGAGCAGCAAACGATACTGCAGGAATTGCCAGCATGTCTTGTTAACCAAGTTTAATAAGATACTTAATTCCCTTACAGTATCTATTGCTTGCATCCTCCAGAAAGTTATCAGTTCTGCCCTCCCACCCCTTGTCTTCATCAATTATGATCAACGAGCTTCTGAATAAATGCATATACATACACTCTCCAACTAGGTCTCCAATACGTACAGTCAGTATGTATTTACATCAGCGAATCCAGTAAATTCAATCACAGTGTCAGTAGAACCACCACAGACTTGACTCTGCACATTTTTAAGGAGCAAAAAAATCAGGGCAATCAACTTCTGTCACACCTTGTTACTGCTGCTTTCAGGTTTCATAGCGTGTGCTTGAGCATAATGCTGAACAGAGCGCGCCCTGGGACTCTGCGCAAAGAGGAGGACGCCTCGTGCAAAATGCACAATGAGGTGGAAGCAGGGAGAAAAGGGCCAAAGAAAAAAAAGAAGGAAAAAAAAAAAAAAGGAGGATTGTTTCAAACATCAAGGAATCGATGCATTTATTCCAAGATTCAGATGCATGTAGGAGACAAATTGGCCAAAAGTTTACTGTGAGGTTGGTGAGGCACTGGCCCAGGTTGCCCAGAGAAGCTGTGGCTGCCCCATCCCTGGAGGGGTTCAAGGCCAAGCTGGATGGGGCTTGGAGCAACCTGGTCTGGTGAGAGGTGTCCCTGTCTGGGTCAGGGGGTCGTTCTATGATAAAAAGCCCCTCGTCATGACCAAAAGCAGGAAACAAATACAGGAGCTTTTGTGGTGGGAATCTATTCTCAAGCCAAATGAGGAAGATCAGGTACAGGAGAGGGCTGTGAGACAAACACAATTCAAGACGACAGAGTAACAAATTCACGTAACTCGTAGGTGAAGTGAGAGAGGACACAAACTTAAGGGGAAAAGAAGAGCTTGGCAGAATCTTATATAATTGCAGTTAAGGGACAGGTCCAAATTCCTCCTCCACCACCCCTTGGAAGAAGAATAGGAGTGTGAAAAGGACCCAATGGCTAAAGCACAAGTTCTTCACTGACCTCAAGTGAAAGAAGAAAGCCCGAGGGATGAAAGATTTGGGCGAGACTGCCAAAGCCTAGAATAAACACACAGCATAAACATTTAGAAATAAAATCAGAAATGTTCCAACACAGACCAGGAGAAAACTAGCAAGAAATACATGTTATAAATAAAGCAACAGTGCAATGACAACCAAAGGGAGCAGTGGCTTACTATTAACAAAAAAGGCCATCAACAAGAGCACGTGGGATGTCTTTTAACATTAGCTTTTACTAGAAGACTGGCCAGTAGATGGCTAACAGAAGGAGAAACAAAGGGAGGTTCTAAAACTTGATCTGCAACAGATTACAAAAATGTCAATTAAAGAGTTTAGATATTTTCAGACTGGCTTGACTCATAAACTTGGTTGTTATGTATGCTAAAAAACTGACAAATAAATAATTCAAGATGTTCACTGTTACCTAAAAAAGGACCTGAAAAGCACATTTTTAAAGTTCCAGGAAAAGAAGCAGAAGACAGGGAGGCTGGGCACCTTATCAGCCATCAAGAAAAGCTCTACAACAAATAACCATCTGCCTGTAATCACCTAGAAGAAAACTGTTAACTACCTCAAAATTGCCACATAAAAAGCCTTGTTAAAGCAACCTGATTTCCTTCTTTGGGATGCTCAGGAGCTAAGGTCTGAGGAAAAAGCTAGAAATGTGACCATTCAAATTACAGAAGGATTCAACAGCCAAATCTGGCTCAGCACACTCTCAAACTAGCTACAGAAACCTAGTCTAGATCCACCTATCTAGGTTAGGCATCAGATGGGCTGGGTAGCTCCGTCCACAAAGTAATATCAGACAGAAGTTATCAGTAGCTGCTTATTAAACCAAACGATGTTTAGAGAGATGTTCCTCCAGTGTCTGACCTGGATCTGGCCCTACTGAACTGTCACCAATAACTTTCTGACAGGTAGAGCATAAGTTTAATTTATTCTGCAAAGAAGAGGAACCTTGTGTTGATACAGAAATGATGACAGATGACAGGATTACAATCCAAAGTGAACTTCAAACTGAAAAAATTACCTGGAAAAAAAACACAAACAAACAAAACAAAACAAAACAAAACAAAACCTAACCCAACCCAACCCAAAACAAAACAACAAACAAACAAAAAAACCCAAACCCAAGATTTCCCAAAACCACATTCAATGTAAAAGACTTTGCTTGAGCAGGAGTAACAGGGTTCTGAGCAGCTCCACAAAACATAAAAATCTAGGGATAATACTGGATCACAGAATCATTCAGGTTGGAAAAGACCTTTGGAATCATCAAGTCCAACCATCAGCCCCACTCTACAAAGTTCTCCCCTACACCAGATCCCCCAACACCACATCTAATAAACTCTGAAACACAGTCAGGGATGGGGACTCCACCCCTCCCTGGGTAGCCCATTCCAGCAACTGACCACTCTTGCTGGGAAGAATTCTTTCCTAATGCCCAGCCTAACCCTACCCTGCTGCAGCTTGAAGCCATTCCCTCTTGTTCTATTGCTAATTCCCTGTGAGAGGAGACCAGCACCAACCTCTCTACAATGTCCTTTCAAGCAGTTGTAAAGTCGAACATGACTCAACAGCGTCCTTCTGTTTCAAAGAAGGAATGTACCATACTGAGAAGAGCAAACCCATATGTAGAGCCAACAAGATGTGAAATAATTCTTCTGCTCTAGTGCATGTTGGACAAAGTATTCCAGCTGAGGCCTTGCTGGCTTGGGGTACTGCATTTCAAAAATGATACCGCTCAATTTGAGAACACCCAAAGCAATGGAAATGAAAAGCCCAGGACCCATCACCTGTAGGAAACACAAGACACGAGGGCAGTTGACCCTGTTCAAGAATCATTTTTCTAATGAAACCAGTGTCCCTGCTAAAGCACCCAGGCGAGGAAGTGACAGCAGCAGTTCTGTGATGGACTGGAAAATGGGCACTTCAAGATAATCTCTGCTTAAAATGCATAAAAGAACCCCTGTTTTAGGAAAGAGAAGATGATGAGGAAGATGGTATTTCAAAATGTAAAACCTTTGTTAATCTGTTCTCCATGTTGTGGACAGACTATGGAGGAAGGAACTCACAAGTACAGCATCATTGAGGCTAAACATCAGGGCTATTCCTTAATGGAAGAGATCTAAAAGCATCGGAAACAACTGTCAGTGACCCTCCATCACCATAGGGAATCATGAGGAGGTTAAACTAACATCTGCCAGGTATAGCTGAGCTTGACTGGGGCAGCTGATGGACCAGATAACCCCCTGAGCTCCAGGTATAGCAGAGCTTGACTGGGGCAGCTGATGGATAACCCCCTGAACTCCTGTCCACCCAGGAAGCAAGCATTAGGTAAATCTCCATTTAACACATACAGTGCTGATTCCCCCTCTGCTCCGTACCGAATCCACATGTTCTGTATTCACTTCACATCCAGATCCTCCTGTATTAACACAAAAGCAGGCAGCCCAACACTTACAGAGAAGAGATTTTTTTTCATACACTTCACTAATAAGCCTCGCAGAAAAATCCAAAAGAAGTATGAATCTAACTTTGCTTTTTCCAAAGAAACTGTAACGCTTAAATATCTCGAACTATGGCGCCGTGTCCTGTTTTCTCTACTTGATTACTACTGACTCACTATATTGGTGTTTCCAATTTCCACCACTAAAATGAAAGTTAATTCCTCAAGTGCAATATGAGGCTCATTTATTTTCTCCCAAGTGCTCCTTTTTAAAGCATATCACACCGCTTGGAGGAAGGCTCTCTATCCTAAAATTCATCACCGTGATGATAGGGTTGCAATTTCTCATGCCTTGCTCTAACAGGAATGACTTCTTTCTTTAATTGGAAGAAAAATGAATTTATTTGTTTTGAAAGCATTAATGTTTTGAATCTGGCAGGAAAAACTCCCTGAGCCTATTTGCTCTCAGCTAAGCAACAAATAATTTGCACTTGAACCTGCAGTCACGTACAGGGAAGATGCAGTGGAAGAATCTGCACTTCTGGCAGGAAGCAAGATCGTTAAGGAGTGGGAAGCTTCACGCTTCCTTGATACTTTGTACCTTCTACATTTAATAAACCTGAATTAAAGTTGAAACAATTGCTTCAGTCATACCAAAAGAAAATCAAGACGAATAGCGTAATTTATAGACAGACACACTTTCTAGAATATTCCGTTCAGGGTGAAAGGAACGTTGTTTTTAAAAACACAAGGTCTATTTTAAAGGGGGCTTGGGGTTTTTTTTGTAAAATAGAAGTAAAATATCCAATCTTCTACACTACGTAAAACACGGCTTTCAGCTCTTGCGTTTCCTCCTAGACTTTGTGAGCATCCCAACAGCAAGAATCTCCTTTTCCTTTGCTTCTAACCTAGACCTTTCCAGTAAGTGTTCCTATCTCCCAGGACCAGCATCAGGAACAACAACATTCACACAAAGGTCTCCTTTGGTCACTTCTGGTTTCATTTAGCACAATCTGACCTTAAGCTGCATCCTCAGAGTTTACCTTGTGTGGCGCTTTGGTAAATCTGTGTGCCAAGCTTTCAGCTCCCACTGCAGATAATTGTCATCATGAGAATGGAAAATGGAGTCATTCTAGAGACAACTGAAGTGAAGCTTTTAGAGAAACAACATGATGTTTAGTACTAAAATGCATTTCAACATGATTTTATTGCACAATTGAAAAGGCTTTGAAAAACTAACAAGAAGCTGACTCATGCACCTGTATATTAAGAAGCAGAATCTCTTGTTTGATTTCTACATTTTGAGCCAAAGCATACGAAGCCGTAAAAACAATGCAGTTCCTTGCAACAGTCTCATAATGAATCTGGGACCGTGTTTCTTTCTGTCTTTGGAAAGCTGCTTTCACAACGAAGCATTTAGGATTCTGGCACCAAACTCACTCCAAACTATAAAATTCTGAGCAAGATTTAACATGAAAATCTGAGGACATCAATGCCTTTTGGAGGCTTCCTAGATGAAGTTTTAATTTCCTACTAGCTTCTTACTTGCAGAAGAAGGAAAGAAACAGAGGCTGTGTTATTTATCATTGCTCCAGTTAAGCTGCTCGTTGTGTAGCATTTCTTAAAAAGAAGAATGGCCACATTACTGGTCTGTATATTAATTCTCTCCACTTCCCCTTCCTCTCTCCCCTGCTGCTGGTTATTGTCATGACTGACTGAGATAATACATGATGGCATTTCTAGGAACACAAAAATATTTATAAAATCTGCCCCAATTACAGTCTCCCAGAACTACCTGCTTTTCCTCCTTTCTCTCAAGCCCTCCTGCTAATTGGCTTTTCTGCATTTCCAGGACCCAGTGTAGCACCTCCAGTGGTACTGTTAATGCTGCTGGGCAGAAAACTAATTTACCAGCTTTTTCCTTCTGACAAACAAACAAACAAACAAAAGGCATTGAGGCATTCAAGATGCTTTTAAATGCCAAAATATCAACAACTGCTTTGTGATCTTAAAATGAGCATGAGAGATATACGTAGTTCGTTGCTGTTAAGCAGGAAAGAATATGGACCAGCAGGTTAACAGACATAAATTTGCCAACACGCCAGCTTTGATCCTCAACAACAAAAATTGTTATACAAAATATCAATATATGAGTTTTCCATGTGTGTAGAGAAATGCTTTACTTGCCAGTATAACACAACCACGGTCTTAACAAGGACATGTTTAACCACACACAGAAACCCAATTGCGTTTGGACCATGTAAAATGCAATGTTCAAACCCTCTTTTCATCAATGAATTAGTCTCCAATGAGGGACAGTGAAGACTCGTTCTCTCGCAGGATTCAAAGCAAAACTCTGGAAAGCAAACATTGAAAAAATAACCCTGCAACAAACCACGTGTGATACGGTATCCCTTCAACAGACGGTTGAGATCTACATCTCAACCAGCCCGAGCACCATCTACTCACCTGCTGTTCCCAGCTAGCATTGAAATCCTGCACGACTGCAAGAGACCAGCACTTGTGTTGTACGTCGGTCACATAACCCAAAAGCCAACAGCTCAGTAACTAACACTGACATAATGAGTCTATCCCCAAAATCAGAAAGAAACACTTCCTTTGAATCTCATAGGTCCTCGCGGAGCTGCTTCAAAGCAATTGAACCTACCCTAAATTTAGGAACCACACATGATGTGAGCGTAAAATGATGATTCATTTGCTGCTTCAAAGGTAGAATACAGATACAATTTCTAAAAGGAGATAAGCTATTAATGAAATGAGTTGTGACTGCTTTTTAAACTTTCATTCTCTCCTTAGTCAGTTACAAGAACAAGCTAAATCAGAAGCATGGTTACTGCTTCAAGGGAAGCCCCTAGCCCGAAAGAAAACTATTCCAGTATTTGCAGCCCTGAGAAAAACCTCATGTGAGACCTCCAGGCATGTCCTACACTCCCCTCTGCCTCAGCCAGGCTTTGTATGACAACAGCATCCACTGAAGAGAAGAGCGTACCTACTATTTCTGAACCCCTCCGATTTAAAATGTAGAAATAATATATTCATCTTCTCATACGCACGTGGTAGCACCTGGGAGACACTTGGGAATCTTCCACAAACAAAAGTACTCTATAAGTATAAAACAGGTAATTGACATCTGAGTGACCCCGTCACCATATGCTACTGAGCAAAAGTCTGCTCTTTGGCTGCGGGCAAGCAGGTCCCAATCACCCTTTTTGGTACAGAAAGGGGAGGTTTTCATCATCATTGAAAATAATGTACTTTTTAGGCACCCGCTTGACAGCCTTTAGATTTTGGTTGTAATACTCTGTGTGTAATTATATATGCATTTATGTTGGAGTATTTAAAATGCTATTGAGGATGAGACGAACAGCAGTTAAAGAACGGTCAATATGGTTGTCTATGCAGACAATCAAACAACCCTTTCTCTTCTTTTTTTTTTTTAACTTTCAGGGTTTAACTAGTTAAAGTTCCCATTCTGAGCTACGTAATGTCACCAAATGTCCCAAATAGTTTATTTCAACACCAGATAACAGAGAAGTACTTTATAAAACAGAACTGGAAAGAAAAAACAATCCCAGAAAAATAATTACTCTCATTAGAAGATGTTAGAAATGAGGCCCCTTGCGAACTGAAGGTAAGGAAGTGATGTTCCAACACAGGTTAATTCAATAATAGCATAAAAATATCCAAGTAATTACGATTTTAGCATTTATTGCTCCATGTCAGTATTTTAAGTCTTTCAGTTGTAAAGGAGAGCTGGATCACCAAAAGGACAGTTTTCCCCCAATGAAACACATTTTTATGTAACCCTCACAATCACTGCTAGAAAAAAAAATCGGTTGGCACAATGGCTGGGATTACACAGAAATAGCAAAACTACAAAATTTAACTGACAAACCCCTATGATTTTAATAAAAAGGGGATCTGCTTGATAAATTGGCTTTTTATCAGTACTAAAAGTATCCAGTGCTGTAATTTTAAGGTGTTGCTTGATTATCTTAAGATTTTAAACAACTGTTTAAAGTACTCTAATAAAAATATAACTGATAATAGAAGGATATTGTAGCAACTAAAAGGGTATTAAAACTGTGCTTTCGTTAGTTTTGAGTTAAGGAACAATGGCAGGATTAGCAGGAAACTATTACAAAATTAATCTGATTAATGCCTTATAAATAATGAAGCTATACTTAAAAGGGTCCACAAGCTCCACCATGTCAGAACACGGATCTAATACATGATGCAAGATTAAAAAGGAGGATATTTTCCCTACTAATTAAATAGCAAAAACTGAATCCTCCCAAAAATCAAGTAAGAACAAACAAGGAAGGGAAAAAAAACAGTACAACTTGTAAAAACGCAATAAAATTAACTGCAACGAACTCCACCCTCTTCATAATCGGTTTCAGAGGAAAGGGCAACTCTTTATTCCTGTCGGGTTGCACACTATCACGGTTTCTCCACAGACAAATATTGCTTCCATGTGACTTTTTTTGTTAGCTGGATGTGAAATCCTTCTCCGTGGAGCACCAGGATGTGGCCAGTCGGCCTTCAAAGAAGTAACAGCCACAGCCAAGTGGATAAAAATCCATTTTACTTATTCAAGGCTCATTTTATGTACTGTGGTCAAACCCAGCCATTCATTGCTTCCTTGCTAAAATGAGTCCCCATCAGTGATTACAGCAATCGCTCACACTCCAGATTAAAGGTGCTGAGATAGAGTTGACAGACCAGTACTTAACTCGGGTCCCAATATTGAGTCTTATTGGTGGTGATATTCTGGCAATTTGGCTTCATCTGTGAAAAATACACTTTTGGTCTGAAAAAAAAACCAACCCCACCCCAAACCTTTCATCTTTTAAAAAGTCTGGCAAGATTTGTTGGGACAGTGAAACACGTGCCTCCTGCTCCCAGCGGGGGCGAGATGCCTTACACACTCCCAAAAATACCTTTGGCAAATGCAAACGGTCTTCACGATCCTGGAAAATAAGACTGATTTTACCGATGGTCATCATCAATCACAGCCACTCAAGCTCACTTTCTGAATAAACCACAATCAGGGAAAAAAGCTTAGGGCTTCCCAACATCAAACCGCTTCATGAGCAAAAGCTCCATCACTAAATGCAACTGAAATCCCAACTGCAACTTCTCGCCATTCCCACCCAGCACCAGCCACAGGTTAACGATTCCCACTCCAGAAACTGCCACTCGGGGCCACAGTCCTCATGGGGACCTGACCATCCCCCTCCCCAATGCCAAAATGAGCAGATTAAATCAAGCTGTCCTTGCCTACAGACACAGCACACCTCCAAAGCAGATCTATGCATCGGAGTCAGTATTAATGTCTTATGTCTGAATTCTGCTTGCTCACAGCTTATCCATGTTCTGCAAACGCCCCTGAGCTCCGTTTCCTGCTGACTCACTAGCAGTTTTTCCCCTCCCATTACTTTTCTGGAGCTATTCAGCCTCGGGACTGGTTCTCAGCTGGTGGGTCAGGCTGCTTCAACCAGGGCAGGGGACAGAAAAACAAGTCACATTGTCAAACCTACAAACGCCGCTTTGTTCTAACAGCTCGAGGAGGAACCGCTTCACACCTTGCAATCATCCAGCCCCCACGTAACATCCCTCGCATCCAACTGTGGCTTTCATTGTTTAAAACATCAAGTTAACAATAGGAGGGAAACCCAGTCCAGACCTGTATTGTCACCAAGCTGCTGCCATGACCTCAGGCAGACCTTTAAACTTGCACAGAAATAATTTTTTTTCCAACAGGATACAATCATAGAATCATGTTGGTTGGAAAAGGCCTTTGGGATTAGAGTCTAACCATCAGCCCCACTCTACAAAGTTCTCCCTTACACCAGATCCCCAACACCACATCTAATCTACTTTGAAACACAGTCAGGGATGGGGACTCCACCACCTCCCTGGGCAGCCCAGTCCAGGCTCTGACCACTCNTTCCTGGCCACCTGGACACACTGCTGGCTCATGTTCAGCCACTTGTTGAGCAGCACCCCCAGGTCCTTTTCTGCCAGGCAGCTCCAGCCACACTGTCCCAAGCCTGTAGCCATCCATGGGGTTGGTGTGGCCCCAGTGCAGGACCTGGCACTTGGCCTCGTTGAAGCTCATAACCCTCATGGAGTTCAAAAAGGATCTGGATGGAATGTAGCGAGAAGAATACAGTCAACAGCAGGGAAAATTATTCAAGAGACACTAAAATTGCAGAAAAATTATTCTTGCCTCTCCCCTAAATGTGATTCATCTACAGCACTCATTGTTATCTGAGATAGATAGCACCTTCTTCCACCTTAAAAACAGCTCTGGATTGTCTGTATACTTTCCATTGTTTCTCCACTATGCTCTATTCTTACTGAAAAATCTCCTTTCAAATACAAGCCATCCATTCCCTAACATCATTAAAATGAGGTCAAAAAGAAAGCAGTAGAAAGAACCAGCACTTTAAAAGTTATTTCACATTTTCAATCATGACCCTTTCAGCAGCCAGTCAGTATGAAATACTGCTCCTCCATTTTACCGAGTGTGTGACATTCTTTGCTGTTCTCAGGACATGGCACAGCGGGGGAGCAGCGATACTCCGCCGCAGGAGCTCAATCACCGGTGATCGTGGCTTTCAAACCAAATAAGCAAATGGCTTCCCTAACGGCAGCTGCCTGGGCAACGCCGAGTTGGGAAAAATCATCTTCTCAACAGGTCATCTCAGGACCTCCAAGATTCACAAAGTTCAAAAGGATACNTTCTGGAAGTCTGACAATATTCTCCACATTCCTTGCCTTAAAATGGCAGTTATTAGTCAGAAAGAAGAATCTGGTGAATGAGGACAAAATTATGAAGATATTGGTCACTTATATTAGCAGCAAAAGAGAAAGACTCTTGAACAAAACGCAGTTACTGCATTAAAGAGGATAGAAGAATGTGGAAATATTACTAGAGAGTACTTCCTGCAGAATAAACCTTCCTGGTCGTCTCTACAATACTGTTAGTGATGTACTCCAAAACCCACCTTGCTAACAAGGAGAATGCCAATAAAGTGCCTGTGGCCATGGCCAGTTTGGGCTAACAGGTTACTTTTGTCGAAGTCAATCAACCCTGGTACTGTAATCTAGTTATATATTTTTAACAGATCTTGAACAGCACTGGTCTACACGTGCTGGTAAGGAACTGGGGCTTTACAGGAAGTTACCTGGAGTCAAGCAAGGCAAAAACTCAAAATGCAGAATGCCACGTACTCAAACCCCATCCTGGTTACCGCGTTACTGGCCATTTGGGCACGAGCCAAATGCACAAACAAGGACGTGTAAAGAGGGTGCGTGGTTCGGTTTTGTTTGTTTGTGTTTAAATATATATATGGTTTATAAATATATTGCTATTTCTTCATACATTCTTGCTATTGTGCCAATGGAGAAAAGCGAAAATATTTTTTTGTACAGCTTTGCAGAGCAAGAATTTTGCATTTCCTGCCCTCTCAGTGCATCAACTCTGGCTGATGACAGTGAAAAACCATGATAGTTACAGCAGTTACAGTAGTTCCAGTAGCGGTAGCTAATGGAAGTTATAATCAAAATACAAAAATGTACTTTTTGCTGTTGGAATTAAACCTGAGTATTACTCCTAAGGACATTACACAGGAATTCAAAGTAATCTACAACCATAAAAAACCATCAGGGAATGCTTTTCAATGAACTACCAACACAACCAATCTTCTTGTCAAAACCACTATCTGCAAAGGAACATGAAGCCACTGAATTAAAATACTTCCCACAAAATGATCAGCCCTTAAGCTAATGTTTAGAGAATTACAGGGGAACATATTAATTCCATTCTCCATATCAGATTATTAATAGGTGACAAACCAGGAACTCATTATGGGAGTGAAAGAAGCCTACGAAGAGATAATCACATTTGTTGAATACCGAAGGAAACAGGCTGGATCGGGGTGGCCTGGCAGGATCCTCAAAGCACCGAGGAGTAACTCCTCCAGGTGTGTCAGAGCCACCTACAACTACTCACTCCATCCTCCAGATGAGAAAAACGCCAGAGAGTGCAGAAGGTGATGCCTCCACCATCTGCACTGCGAGCACTGAAATCCTAAAAATGCTTTGAAATGCATTACTCTCTCATGTAGATTAAGTTATTCGTTTCTCATCACAACCCCTGTAACACTTAATCCTGGTTATGGAATGTGTGAGAAAACCCATGTGAGAGAAGTTCCCCCCCCCAGAAATGTATGGTTTCAATAACCTGGATATCAACAGGACAGCAACCCTAACTATCTGAAAGCCAATACAGGCAAAGCGATGAAAAAGAAGAGAAAGTCAGGGTTTCTGAACATATTTTAAATTCTTGCTGATTATCTCCCCCCACAAACATCTTCTTTTAAGTGCAGAAACAGCTTGGATCAACTCTAAATACCATCTCTTAGTTTTTGCCCCCCCCTCCCTTTGGTGACACTGTGCTAAAGGCGAGCTGTGTAACTCCGCATCTCCGGCGTGTACATTGTGTCGCTGCAATTACCTGATGAGAATGTTCTGAGATGATTTGTAGCTCCCTTTACAACAGTAATTTAGTGGAGTCAAAATAAGAGAAGCAGCGGCAGAAAATAGAAGAAGAGTGCAAAAATGGTAATTTTGCTATGGGAAGTTGGGACTTGCCATTTCAAATTAGTAGAAACTGTGAAGTGGGCATTACTGACAACGTGAATATAGTAATTGGGGTTGATTTCCTGGCACTCTGCCGAATCCTCTGACTAGCGCCTTGCGAGTTAATTATAGCTCTCTTCACAGAGAGGGGACACTTAACAGTGACGCAGAGACACGATGAGCACAAAGGCCTCCAGTGAAGCAACCTTGAAGCACTCTGTGAGAGAGGCCAAAGAACTTTCCTGCTCGGCCCATCATGGGAAATCCGCATGGAAATTCAGAGTTAAAAGTGCAACAGGATGGTCAAGAACCACCAACTTGTTTGACTTCCACGAGGAAACAAAAAAGAATCTGTTCAACCCAAGGGTCATCATTTCATCCTTTAAAACAAGTCACCTGTATCCAAACTTCAACAAGATTCTTATCACTAGCCTTTGATTTTAACTAGTGGTATTTAATTAATTTGGCAGAACTACACAACTCCTTCCTGGGCGATAACTAGCTACCCTCTTGGGTTCTTCTGTAATCATTTCCTTTGATTAACTTTACTGTATTTACTCCAATTAACACATGTATTTCATACATGTTACAACAAATTAGAACAGAAGAATTAAAAAGCAGCCTGCCAATTTAAAAACTGAGCAAGTGGAACTTTTGAATTAAAGCAGACAGAGTTATTAGCTGATTATTAGATGGTGAACATTCAGAAGAAAGAACATGCCCTTTCCATTTTCATTTTGTATTACTAGTGATTACATGATATATCTTAAATTATAATTTGAGGTAAAACTATGATTAAAACTAATTTAAATATTGCACAACAAGTTAATTGCTCTGGAATTTCTTCATCTTTGTTCCTGTTCTTTGATTCAAAGATTCTACTTGCAGGGGATCTGCTCTGTGAGGCTCAGCCGGGGTACAGGGGCCAGGACTTCCTCAAGCACGCTGCTTCATGGTCTCCACCGGGGATGGATGGTGATGGGAAACCACCAGGTACCACTGTGACACATCCTACGTTTGTTGCAAAGCTTTACTGCATGCACTGAGGCAGAGATCTGTGGCAGTTCTCCCTTCCCAGAAAACCTTTCCCTTGTAGAAACAGAACAAAGGAACCCAGCCACCCTCTCCCCAGCCATCCAAACTGGGTAAAGCACCAGGAAAGGAAGGTGGAAGCTAATATTGAAGTGCCCACTTTGTCATCGTCACAAACCAGAAGTGACTGCCTTAATCATAAGTCCTCGTGTTTCCAAGATTAGCATGTCCTTTCTAAAAAGTCTTCACCACATCAATTACAACTCAGGAGAGCAAGCAATTCATCCTAAAGCCAGAATCTCTCCTTGCACTACGAGTGGAAAAGCTTTCACAACAGAACCTAATTCCAGTGTAAATCACTTGTGCAGGACATAGGTGGCTCTTGTCCAATTCCACAATATCCAAAGGGATCCTGACCTGAATCCCCCTTGTTACAGACAAGCGTTCAGAGCCCTCATCTTGGATCATTTCTTGCACCATTGTCTGGCCACCACCACTCCCAGATAAAACTTTTATCAAAACATCTTCCCATGAAAAGTCAGGTTTGATCAACTGGCACTTCCAAGACAATTCTTTTTATGAGAAACATTCCCAAATACTTCTACTTGGGGAATATTGCACTTCCAGCTTTGAGGCCAATAACAGGCTTACACATGATAAGACGGAGCTAAACCAGAATAAGGCAGTTGGTGAAATTGAAGAGTCCTGTTTGGACCTGCTCACTTCAGTCACTGAGAAAAGCAAGAACTTCAGGCAACTTTCTTTAGTTGGGGTCAAATTAGGGGAAAGGAGAAGCTGTGAGGTTATCTGGGTTTTTTTGCAATGCAACCCAAAGAATCAGCCTGCTCAGCTGGAAAAAGGACTGAAGAGCAGGCAGTGCCGGTGCCCTTGCTGCAAGGGGAGAAACTCCTACAGCACAGGAACTCTACTTACTACTGTGAAACTTTTAGAGAGTTTTATCCTGCGAGATCAGAGTCTTGAGAAACATGCTACACAGGGCAAATCCAAATAATCCCACGTGAGGATGACTGACCTGTTTGCCAGTCTTTAAATAAATTAATAATTTTTAAGCACCAAGAGAAATTAAATTGGATCAATGTAAAAACTATCCACAAGCAAAGTGATAAGAACACAAGGCCAGGCAGGAGGAGACCATCTCCTGTGGCAGCGCTGCAGCTGGATCTGCTTAAACCAGCACAGAGTTTCTACCCAGAGGTTTGGTTTTCCAGTTTGTCCTCCACTGCACATTTCAAATTCATGTAAAATAGCAAAGTAAAAAACCAGCCAGAACAAGTACAAACTGGAGTATATCAACTAACTTCTTGTATAAATAAGCTGCAAAAACGACTCAGACTACCAACCTGACAAAAACAATACTAATGCTTTAACCATCTCCATGGAAAAAAACCACCACCGTCAGTCCTGCCAGCAAAATACCCAAAGCCCTTGAGCTGTTAAAGCTCTGGAAGGAACGAGCAGATAACGCTGTAAGAGACTCCTGAAGATACCAGTCCTGATCACAGAACCGAAAGATACAGGTTGAGGAACAAGACGGCAAAACAAAGAGAGGTGTCGGTGCAGCGTGTGTGGGCCAGGAGGAAGAGCTCCCCTTCCCTGAGAACTCAATCATCTGTGCTCAGTCAGCACCCGGAGCACTCCTCAACCTCATCACGATTCTCGAGAGAGAAGGTATCATCTTGTCCTGTGAGCTATGGAAAATTACACATCCTTGTGAGGTGAAATCTCTGCCTTCTAAAATCTCGCTGGTTCTACAGCATTCAGCACTCTGACTTGATCAATAACATACCAAGCTCCAATCTCTTTCAGGTTAAGGGTTAATTACCACTAAGAGGTATCTTGATGGTCAGCAAATAAAAATGAAACTTTTATCCTGGAGGCATTTACAGTATGTATTTTCAATTACAGAGCTACTCCCGGACAGGCACTTAGAAAGTTACGTTTGACACTTGCTATGACCCGTTTTTCAAAGTGCCGGATGCCAGAACTAAACATGTGAAACCTTAGTTTGTAATAATTCGAATACCACAGTAAACACAGAAAACACTTTCAAAAAACCACAAAACTAGTTTGCTGCCAATTCTTGTAGCTGACTCCCCTGCCACACAGGTGTGGGCAGTGAGTCCGGTATTGATCACGCTGCCGCCTCGTCCTCCCTGCTCAATAATCACCGCTGCAGCTCCTGGGAAGCATTTCTCTCTCACACAGCAGAGAGGGAACTGGTTTTTTTCTGGGAATTCCTGCAGCCTCTGGCTTGGTTTCCTATATTGGTGGGTCCAACCTATGGGCCAGAATAAACACGGAGTGTTCGCACAGTGTTAAGTAGTCCCCGGAGGAGAATCTGTCCTAAAAGTCTAAACAAGACTTTCATGACACAGCCTTGATCATTCCTTCCTCCAGAAGAAGGTGCCAAAGGACATGGTGGAAAGCGTGTCACTGCCACCACTAAGGACTGATGGGATACAAACCAAGTTAAGTGCCTAAATCTAACATCCAGTTTTAGTGTAAACATCTAACAGTGAACACAAAGCCAGCAACAAAACGGCAATTTTTGTACCAGAAAATACCAAATGCATACAATTACAGAGTTTCCTCAGAGCAATTAAGACACTTTTAGAAATCAAAAGGATTTCTAAACCTAATATTTTTTGCAAGTTCCAAATTCTCTAAGTTATCAATACCTGGAATTCTATTTTGGAGAAAGTAACCAATTTTGTGTGGAGAACAATCTCTGACTGTTAACCATGAACTACCTCCTAATTAGCTCATGCATGAAAGATACAATAGGAAGGTGCAGCTGAAATTGTTAAAAGCACAAAGATTTACTGATGGCAAGGACACAGATTCCCAACAATCTGTTCTATCTGACGAGTGTTTATCTACAAAGGACTTTACAAATATGACAGCGATACATACTCCTACTCCTCCTTCACGCTGACTTTGTCACGTATAGAAAAATCTGGCATCTACCCACCACTTGGGCAGAACACCTAACGCTCCATGACAGCGATCAAGAAAGGTCAAGTTACTCATACTGAAAAATATATGGGCTTGTTACCTGACTATGTATATTTTCCCCTGAAAATTTAAATGAAAGTTTTAAATCCCACTTTGACCTTTCTGAGTCTCTCCTTACAGGTCAAGGGTTTGAATTATACTGCCCCTCTTTTAATTTCCCATTTCTTTCACCTTTCATCTCCCTTTCTGCTCTTAAATGCTAAAGAAACACGTAAAAGCACCCCACAGCACATCCCTGCACAAGCAGCACTTGGCTATCCCAGCTACAACGCTTAAAAATTCTGGGAAACAGCTTAAGATATTTTTAGAGTATTGATAAGTGAATAATCTTTGGATTAAAGAATTCCAATTAAGGAGCAATTGTTTTCCTTTCTGGGAATTTGCTGGTACCAGTCTAGGAACTCCACCCAGCAGCTTTGGGAGTTGTCTTTTCTAACTTAGTCATCCTGCTTTGGAAAGTCTCCAAGCAAAGATCCCGACCTGCGAGACCCTGTTTGTAAAAAGAGAAATGTCATTATTTAACCTCTGAGCATCTTTTTTTTTTAATCCACCCACCGATCCTAAGGTTAACATTTCCCTTTTATCTAATAAAAGTCACTGTAATTCTCAGAAGTAGATCTTTCACACAAATTTAGGTACCTTTCTCTTATTTTGGCTCCAGAATGTTAAGCTTGTAAAATAAACGTACTGAAGCCCAAACACGAAGGTTCTTTTTACTCACTCTTTCATTAAACAAACACCATCCTGTGGTTGGCACTGCTTCTGATTGTCTATCTCTGTACAAAATCCACCCTGCAAATACAGGATTTCTGCCTAAGAAAGAAGGGAGGTGGGAAGTGGGAGCACCATAATAGTAGCCACAACTATATCTACTTGCCATTTGGAAACCACGTTTCCCTGCCATTAAGAAGCCAAACTTTTAGCTTTTAGAAACTGTCAATGCAAGAGTAAACATACAAGTTTTACTAATAGACATTTCAATTTTATTGTGTCCAAAGGTCTTAAGTAATTGAATTAAAACCTGGTGTGTTTCAAGCACAATGTATTTACTAGTTATGCCTTTATTATCTTCTATAGGCAACAAACATAGCTGTTGAGTGTTCTGGACTTTAATTAACTCCATTAAATTCTGATTCCTGGCGCAAATTTTACAAGATCAGCTTGAAGAATATAAAAGCATGGAACACACTGGGTTTTATGTAATATATAAATTATAATGTATCTGACAACAGAGAAATCCTTCCATAAGACTGGGTTACTGGAATTCTAATTGCCAACTTTCCTACTCCGAGAGCAAGAAAAAGTCAGAACATTGGTAAAATTAAATTATTCTTTTCAATAAAAATACTTTCTTTCTTAACAGCACAGATTTGGCAATAAGATTTTATATAACATCATTTACACCTGATTCTGTTTCACCACCAATTTTTTTAATCCTGCAAGGTAAAAGGCAAATACTTACGAAAGGGACCGGCAATTAGTGCCAAAGTTTCAATTATAGACTTTCCTATTTGGCAGCAGCAAGTCGGGACTCGCGAGCCATTTTCTTCCTTCAAATCATCACGTTAAAGGAAGACAGAAACCTAGAGATGCTTTTAGCACTGAAGTATCTGTTTACTTGAACGCTGCAGATAATGCCCTCTCCAAGCATTTTGCATTTCCTTGTACCAACAGGGAAAACCCCACACTTTTTCACCCTCTTTTCCAGAGCTGAAAATAACACAAACAGTAGAACCAGTAATTACTGGGAAGAGTCAACTTGTCTTGTTCCTCTCCCCTCTACCTGCTGAGGGGTCATACGGACATGCATACAGTAGTGCTGCCTTTAAAATGGCTACATTTGGAAAGGATTGTGCAATTTAAAGGAGTAAGAGCAAAAACCAGACGATGACACCCCTAAACCCCACACAAAATATCAACTCCTGCTCCTAATTGTATCCTGGAACAAACAGGTATTTTTTAAAAAAAAAGAAACTGAACTTGTCTAAGAAATTAATATGGGATCATCATCATAATAATAGAGACTCCTAGAAAAGTTGTTGAAGTTCTTCATCCCAGGTCTATGACAAGACAATCCCTTTTTTAAGGTCACAAAAACGAGCGTACAATCAGATAAACAAAAGGTAACAAAACACTCGTACTCACCCCAAAGCTGCTTTTGCTTCTGAAGAGCCGTTCTACACCACACACTTTGCCAAGAGATCTATCTCCCCAAATGACTTCTACTATTTCAAAAGCTCACACACAAAAACATGTTGCATCTCTTTCGTCTTTATCAACAACAACAAAAAAGGAATGGAGAAATCTCTTTTCCATGCTCCAAAATAACGCTGGTTTGGAAAACAGAACAGCAGTGTTTGGACCAGCAACAGGTTTGAAGAGTCAAATACCCAATAAAACATACTATCGACACGTACCTATTTGACCCAACTAACACTCGTGTAAAAAACTCCTTATCAGATGCTATTTCCTAAGATTTATTTCACATGTATTCAACACATTTGAAAATGTGCTAACACTACTCTTGAGGTACAGAATTTACTGCAAAAGTCCGTCCACTGGAGAGATGATCTAGCACACTTGCTGACACCACAACCAGTTTCATCTTTAAGTAGAACTACTTCTATGTGTGTACATAGGATCATTCAGGCTGGAAGAGACTCTTGGGATCATCAAGTCCAACCATCAGTCCCACTCTACGAAGTTCTCCCCTACACCAGATCCCCCAACACCACATCTCATCGACTCTGAAACACATCCAGAGATGGGGACTCCACCACCTCCCTGGACAGCCCAGTCCAGGCTCTGACCACTCCTGATGGGAAAAACTCTTTCCTAATGTCCAGCCTAACCCTACCCTGCTGCAGCTTGAAGTGGTTCCCCTTTGTTCTATCACTAATTACCTGTGAGAAGAGACCAGCACCAGCCTCTCCACAATGTCCTTTCAATCAGTTGTAGAGAGTGACAAGGTCTCCCCTCAGCCTCCTCTTCCTCACACTAAACAGTCCCAGCTCCTTTAATCACTCTCCATAAGATTGATTCTCCAGGCCCTTCCCAGGCTCCATGTCCCTCCTCTGCACTTGCTTCAGCCCCTCCAGATCTCTCTTGTGTTGAGGTGCCATCTACATAAACATATATACACACCTATGCAGAGCATCCAAGTGCCTTCTCACTTCTCACTAGCTCGTAGTTAAAGAATTTCAACAGAAATTTACGTATATGATATGAATTCACAGATTACTTTCTGTAATAAGTAATCTCGAAGGCTGGGGGTTGCTTTGAGCAAATGATCATTTATGGGAGATCAGCAAATTGTATCCTCCCCAGAAGACAGTGGTGAGCAACTGTAGGGTGAAAGCCTCCAGAGATGCAGCTGAGCATCCAACAGCTCTTCCCCTGGACACTCAACTCCTCACACCTCAGTGCTGACAGAGAACCAGGACAGCTCTAATATCAGTGAGCTGCAAATTTAAGTCTGAAGATACTCACTTTTCAGCAGAGACTCTCACTGTTCAGCAGAGCTTGTCTTTCTGTGCCACCATCCAGTGGAGAAGAAGCCCTCAAAGAATTAAGCCTGCTAATCTCCCAAGCAGAGGGAATTGCTATTAAAAATGCTATTTAGACAGACAGGCTTCTATGAAAGTCTGCTACACAGGCTCATCAAACTCATTAAAACTAGCTTTAAGTCCTGGGCTCGGGAGTGTAATCCCTTTAAGAAACTTGCAGACTCGGCTGAGAGAACAAAGCTATGGTAGTTACTGACCTGAAAGATGTATGATCCCCACTCGCCCTGCCGCCAGCCCAGGTGAAGGGTACACCGATCTCAGGTATCGCCATGAACAGGCTGGTTGCACACCAGCTCCTTCCAACTCTAAACTCAAAGGCGACAGCGGAATGACCTCTTTGGGAACCACCACAGACTTTGTCTTTTAGTCCACCAGCAGAAAGGATGTTGCCTGGCAGCAGTGTCAACCCTTCAGCCTCTATCCCATGCAGAAACGTCTCCTCTTGTCGCCTCTATTATGTCAAGGGGTAAGTTCTCTTCGAGCAGGCATAGTGTAAAACTAGTGACCATCTTTAACGGACTAAGAGAAGATGGCTGGAGTGTGTACCCTCACCAGTGGGGTCAGCATTCAGATGGGCAAGGCAAGCACTCAGGAGATGCCACATTACACAGCCTCGTAAAAAACCTCCCCCAAGACCTACAAATGCTGAGCCACAGCCATGCATTTTGGACAGCCCTGAAAACTGACCTTAAACTCACACGTGTGGATGTAAAGCAACCGGGAAAGGCGATTTCCAGGGTACTTGCTGTCTACAAAGATGGTGTGGCCCATGGGGAGACTGAAAAAAACCCCAAGTGCTAAGGCTGCGAGGAGGCAATGGTCACGGGCACCTCATTTACAGAGGCAGAACAACAGGGGCTGTCCCTTGGAAAGGCTGCAAGAATCGCAGGAAGTGGTCTTCTGCGCGGGACAGCCCTCAGTGGTGGTTGCCCTGGGAGATGCTGCCGGGCAACTCATGGCACGGGGATGTTTCTGTCACTCAGGGTCCTGAAGAGTGAGCAGGACTGCCAACAGCTGCGTAAGCTGTACCCACTCAGCTGACCATCAACTCCAGGACTGGGGGAAAAAACCTATGGCACGAAAAGCTGACACCAGTTTTTTAGGTAATCGTAACAACACGTCCCTTTGAAATGCCACCAGGAGGCTGGATATGAGGATTCCCAGTACAGTGACCAGACAAAATGTAAAACCACAACATT
Organism: Jacana jacana; assembly: GCA_013400555.1. Lineage (NCBI taxonomy): Eukaryota > Metazoa > Chordata > Aves > Charadriiformes > Jacanidae > Jacana > Jacana jacana. The sequence goes on from VZTM01040204.1 coordinate 1,243,497, forward strand.
AGAAAGTTCCCTATAGGGTCAAAAGCAGTAAAACCAATTCTGATTAAGTTGCATTACCAGACAGAAGCAGGATCTCAATAATTCACAGCCAGAGACACCGTAAGTGTCCATTAGCATTAGTGTCAATGGATGTGTGCTGTCTCTTTTTCCACATTTTTAAAGCCCCTAAAACCATGTCTGGATTTCTGTCTTTTCCTCTTCCCAGCTCTCAAGAGCCATTGAGGTAAGACCCCTTTTCCTTCACACAGAAGGGGAGCCTCGCTCTTTGCACCCCCAACACCCCCAAACAGTAAGAAAGGAAGAAGGCAAGATTATGGAACATGAACCTGGAGACACTAAACAGCCTCTAATGGTATCTCCTACACACAACTCGGGATAATTTTAAAAAGTCACAAGGTCAGACACAATCCAAATTGCAAATGAAGACATCACAGCAGGATGTTCTTCAGATGCGTCAGTGACTCTTAAGTTTAAGGATCCAGATTTTTACTTTTATTTCTTAAATATGGTCACCTTTCAGCATCACCCACCTTGCAAAGGGCAAACCTGAGGCCAAATGAAAATCCAACATGAAGTACCACTAACAGAAGACAAAAAATAAACTACATCAATCATTACAGAAAACTAATGACATTAACGGTGTCTAAACCTCCATCCGTGTGCTCTTGCCCCTTTTTCCTTCAGAAACTAGTACAGAGTAGCTGAACTCGTTTGTGCCTCTTGCACTAACGAGCACTGCACGTCCCACTTTGATACCTCTTTGCTCCCAGAAATTATTACCTTAAGAGTTAGAACTAATTTGACAAACTCTGCTCTGCACGATCACCCCCAGCTTCTGGAGGCTTAAAGAAACCACTGCAACATGTCTACTGGCTGGAACTAGCTGTCCATCCAGTCTCCACCAAAAACAGATGAGGCAGAAGATTTGGGTAGAGCTTTGGGTTTTTTGTGTGAAATAACTGCATCTGCATTTTCATGTGTATGTTTTTGAAAGAAGTCATGCAAAGTTTCTCCTCTTCCTCCCCTAGATTCCAGAGACTGAGGTATTTTCAGACTGTACACTGAAATAAACAAAAATAATCATAAAACAAACTAGCACTGGGGTTGCAAGACCACAGCCATGGATTTTCTTGAGCATGTCCCCAGTTTGGGGGCAGACAGACCACCCCTGCACTGGTCCTAGCTCCCAATGGCAGGAGATGAAGGCACCACCCCCTTGGGATGAACCGGGACCATCTCCCTTCTCTTTTCTTCTTCCCTGATGCTTTCAAGCAAGCAGGGAAGCAGAGGGTAACAAGCTGCCAGCCGCTTCTCCGGCTGACTAGCACCAGCCACCCAAGAGGTGGTTGCATGATTTTGTATATAGAAAGCTTGTAAAGCACTTTCGGAAGCTGCAGGATGAAAAGGACTATATAAACGTAAGATATTATTATTATTAAACCAGTGATCTGACAAGAAGAGACAGCTTTTCAAATCTGTACAACAGCTTGAGCTGAAGAGATCAGGGAGTCCAATTTGAAAAAATACTAATTTGAAACGAATTTCAGGATTAGAAGTGGCAGCTCTTTTGTGGATTCTCCATGGCAGGTAAATTTAGTAGGCTACTTTAATTTTGCATCGTTTTAACTCCTGGCAATGTCCTGTGCATTGAATCTGACAGAGAGACAGAGTGTTTGAAGCTGTCGTGGCTACGTTTTAGTCTCCCAATTTTACAATCAGTGTTTGAATCTGCTGCTACAACTCTGGGTACAGAGATCAGAGACTTATCAAAGAGGCATCCATTTCAAAGACAAGCAGCAGCTTTGACTTCATTCCTCCAATACTTAAAATTCCTGAAAAAGCAGATGAGCATACGACAAAAACAGGTCTGAAGGAATTCTTTCTCTCAGTTGTAAACCTATTTCAGTATTAATTTTTTAAGGATCTATTTCGGTCTCACGTAAAATGAGTGTGTTTAGCAGAGATAATCTTCTCAACAGGTGAGCTTAATATATGCCTTCTCCTGTAACTGAAAGTATATTTTAAACTGGCTTATTGCTTTATCGAGTGTTAAATGAAGAACTACTACAACCAGTTACCAGTTTTGGGGGGTTTTTTTTGGACTTGTCTTCCCTTTCCTAACAAAGCTGCCCTTATTGTACCTGCACGGATGAACCAAGAGCGCTGTGGGCAGCCCTGTGTGCTGTCAGCAGTACAACGGCACAGCTTAATGCTGCATCATGGCTGCACTGGGCTGTTGCTCAAGTCAATTTGATTTTAGACTGAGTTTCATCATTCATGTGACTGACGTGATTCCCCACCTGGCCAGCATACCCCTGGCATCCAGCCTGGATGGACCCCGCTCCTAAGGGACACCGGCTGCTCTGCACGGGGAGCATCCCCGCAGAGGGCACAGCTTGACGAGAGAAGCAGAACACACAGGGAGAAACCCTGCCAAAAGGGAGTTAACTTTTACCACTGCCAGGGCTTCCTTTTAAGCTAGAAACACGCCTTGTCTGTATTCTCCCATATGGAAGAGAAATGTCTTCAAGAATCTGAGTGTTTTTCTTCCTTCTCTCTGTTGCACGGGAACTGCCCACACGCTGCCTGGCATCGAGACTCAGAGGAACCAACTGCTCCCTTGGAGTTTGCGAGAAAGCAAGAGGGGATTGCTCTGGAATGCCAAAGGGATGTGCAAACCTGATCCGAGAGCCTCCAGCAGACACTGCCCAGCCCAGCATGGGTCTGCAAGGCCTGTGCAGAGAGCAACCAAGAGCATTTCAAGACAATCAAATGATTTTGGCGTTCTGATAGGTGACGTGGGGGAACCTGGCTCCAGCCGAGGGGGTGCAGGTGATTGCAACCCCAAGCCCACCTCTACCATCTGGTTTTCACCCCAAACCTACTGTGTCTTATTTGCCCGCTCCAGTTTTTCAGCTGCAGGAGTTAGAGACAAAGGGGATGATCAGCAACAGGTTAATTTGTCTGATCAAGCCTTCGGAGATCTGGCATCTCAAACTGACGATAGGGCACAGTCCCTGGCGCCTTGTTCAGCCAAGCAGCTTGGGAGGAAGCCACACACTCCCGAGCCCAGGGCAGCAGCTGGGGAGCACACGAAGCCACACTGGAAAGCCACAGCCAGCCCAGCAAAAGGTACTCTGGCAGGTGCAGACATGCCCTAGAGTGCACACTGAGAGCAGAAGAGTTCAGCTCCTCAGCGCTCAAATCACTTCTGACAAACGGGACTGAGAAGCCTTAACACAGAATCCCAGAATCCGGCGTTTTTAAAAAGCACTCCCAGCACTATCACGAACCAAATGAAAGCTTCACTTTACAACGAGCTTTTAAATGACCGGCCTGTTTACAAGTCCCTCTCCTCACAGAGCAGCTCGTTTATCAGCGCTCAGGCTGTATGCAGGAATTTCTTTTGTGACATCCTGCCCATTAAAAGGTCCCTGATGTGCTCCCCACGCTCAGACAAACCGATGACCCCGACATACACTTCAGGACCCTTTAAATCACCGTTATTTACCCGCCAGGAAACAAAACAGGAAGAAAACCACAGCAGAGGTTTTTATAAGGTGTGACGATGCTGGACCTGCATCGGACAGTTCTACAAACCAGGTCGCTTTTATTTAGGAACCGAAGCAGATGGTACCTTTCATTGCTTCCTGTGGTTCAGGGAAAACATGCAAAACAGGTTTTTAGGCAGAAACAAAAAAGTTTTTTAGGCAGAAGGGCACGTGTTCATGCGGGTCCTTACCAGCTTTAAGAGTAATAATGAAGGAGGTGATGCTCCAAGTCTGCATCACCCGCTGCAGGAACCAGCACAGCGGTACCCCTGCGTCACGGGGAGCACCCACCACCAGCAAAGTGCACCCAGAAAGTGCATGTGCAACTCAATGGACCAGTTGGGACCAGTCAGCCCCATCTTCACTGCTGAGCACTGATCTGGTGCTGCAATTTCCCACAAAAAACTTTCATTTTAGTAAGTCAGTTAGAAGAGAATAATGCAGAAATACAGGCATAAATAAGCATCAGTGCTTTTAAAACCTGTGAAACCACAATTTTATGGTTTTAAACAGAGACAAGGTGGGATCATGAATGGTAGCAACGTATTTCAGATGAAAGCTTTCATGCAGATGAGAAATAGTTACAGGAGCTGGAACCCGAGTAACTACAGTTGCATTAAATTATTCCATCTGCAAGTCCATTAAAAATTGTTAATGGTTCTGTATGGCTTTTATATTTATTGGGTGGGTTTATTCCTACGTGAGTCATACATATTTATTACCAGGGTCCAGATAATGGTTATTAATAAAACTTCTTTTATTTGCATACTGTCTTGATGCTGGCTTAAATATTTACAACTTGACTATAAAATAAAAAGAATGCTCCAAAATTATAAATAGTCCTAGGGATGCAGCACAACTTCACCTCTTGTACTTAGTACTTTTTTTGGTGTTTTTTCAAAAATGGAAAAAGCCAACCTGCTAAACCTATTCCTTTGTTTCAAGTCTAAACAGCACTAATTCTTTCAAAGCTTTAAAGCACAATTTGTATAGAGGAAGCAAGAGGGGATCCAAAGCTACAGCAAGCTAGTTTTTATAATGAAGAAAATACATGTATTTCCACACATAATTAGGAACAGTAACAAAAGCTCAGTATTAAAATAGGTCCACCGAATCCCTGGAATTGTGCCTGCCAACTAAAACACCTACTATGAATTTAGTAATGGGTTATGCAAACATAAATTACAGGGCCAGACATTTTAAAAGGAAAAAAAGTTGATTTATTGTCACACTGGAGACACGGCAGGATAGAAGCACAATTTCATTTTTCCATATATTCATCAACGCTGCAGATGTGTTAATGCAAAAAGAATTCTAAAATAAAAACAGCTCTCAACTGCTCTAATTCTCACATGTCATTTAATTTACTTCAAAATGATTACCAGGAAGCAAACAAAACATACTAAAAGTTTTGGGAAGAAAGTAGGTTTTAAGAGTGTTTTACAAATATTTCTCTCCCTAAACATTCACCTCAAAGACTTCATCCAAAATCGACCATGAAAGAGTGATCCTGCAGAAAGTTGGGGTATTTGTCGGGTTGGGTTTCTTTTGGTTTTTTAAAATCAGAGAAAACTTACAACTGCAATCCCTAAGCCAGTCCCTTGGTTTGTGAACCTTTTCTCTCAACATACTAATTGTTTCCACTGTTGGGTCGAGCAGATCCAACTTTGCACTTTCCCACTGTCAGAGCAATGAAAAGAATCTCTCGGAACCGGCAACTATGATTAAAGGAGTTTTTCATGACAACGTAATAATTGTAATGAGACCAACGCCTTCCTTTAACGACACCTGCATGGCCGTGAGGGGGTCCAGCAGAGCAACTAAGGCAGGTTTACAGCATATTTGTTCACAAAGTAAGCAGGAAAAGCCCTAGTTGAAGATGTTCTATTATTTCTTCTTTTGGTTAAGACACACAGGTCTCTTTTTCCACATTTTTAAGGCCTCTAGGACCACGACAGGTTACGAGCAGGTTATCTTTGGCCACTCAGTCTTAGAAGCTGAATCTCCAAACTAAGTCCAAACTATTGTTCAAATGGCTCAGAGCAAATTTAGGAACTGAATTTCAGACTTGCTGTGAGAGCACTCAGGTTTGTCTTTGTGTGATCTCTATATAAAATCCCAGTTTTACACTTACCTTTGTAAGTACCGTAACACAGAAGGTGGGAGTGGTTGTCTAACTGCTGGCACCACAGTAAGAAAAATCTCAGCTATTTCTGCTAAAAAATCGCAATATTTTCTCTTAAAAACTCAAGCAGTAATGCAGTTAGTATGTCACATCACCAGCCTTAAGGCACACTCACTTAAACTACAGCCGTTCTCCAGGAGGAAGGATGACAAATGCTCTGCAAGACCCAGGTTTTTCCTTCAAGTTCTGACCTTGAAAAACGTTCTCCCTTTCTAGAGGTCCCTCCCCTGCCCCGGCCGCTGGCTCTGGCCACCTTCCAAATGGGTCAACCCTGGAAAGTTCAAGCAAAGGCAAGTACAACTTGAGCAAAACAAACTATTTGCTTTGCATTGTTTCCTTCTTAGTGACAGGAGAAATTCATAGTAGCGTCAAATGTTTAACAAGAGAGATTAATCTGTAAATATTTGCTTACAAGCACGTCCCTTTGGGAACCGCAGTAACACCAAAAATATCCCCTATTCTCCTCTCCTGCAGTGGAAATACAGCACCCCTGACATGACTGAAATCTAATCCCTGCAACCGATGTTGCTAGAAGAAAAATGCACGCTTCAGCCGTCAAGCATGTTTAACCAGAAAAATGCTTAAATAGAATAAATCTAAATTACGAGGAGCGTGTGACTTGTGAGTAATTAATTTCTTCAGCTACTGTAACGTGCTCAGTTGAATCACATGTGTCTCCCTCTTGAATATTTTTGGAACTCTTGAATAAAGTAATCACCCATATATTTTCAGCTCGATAAAGAGACTTCTGAGGTAAATGTGCTGTAGAAAACCGATTTAAGGATCTTCTGAAAGAAAATTGAGACAGAGACAGTAACGCAAGGGTTCCAGATCACACCGTTTCAGAAAAATGCTTCAAATTCCACTTCTCGGCATAATAACACATAATTATAGAATCATTGAATCATTTAGATTGGAAGAGACCCTTGGGATCATCGAGTCCAACCATCAGCCCCACTCTACAAGTTCTCCCCTACACCAGATCCCCCAACACCACATCTCATCGACTCTGAAACACAGTCAGGGATGGGGACTCCACCCCCTCCCTGGGCAGCCCATTCCAGGCTCTGACCACTCTTTCTATAAAGAATTCTTTCCCATTGTCAAGCCTAAACCTACCCTGATGCAGCTTGAAGCTGTTCCCTCTTGTTCTATTGCTAATTGCCCATGACAAGAGACCAGCACCAACCTCTCCACAATGTCCTTTCAAGCAGTTGTAGAGAGTGATGAGATCTCCCCTCAGCCTCCTCTTCCTCACACTAAACAGTCCCAGCTCCCTCAATCGCTCTCCATAAGATTGATTCTCCAGGACCTTCCCCAGCTCCGTGCCCCTCCTCTGCACTCACTCCAGCCCCTCCAGATCTCTCTTGTGCTGAGGTGCCCAGAACTGGACACAAGACTCAAGGGGTGTCCTCTCCAGTGGTGAGCACAGGGGGACAATCACCTCCATGCTTCTGCTGGTCACACTGTTTTTTATGCATACATAATGCATGGTCATTACACCTGCAAGTCAAAGGAATTATTTTCTTAAGATTTCAGACCTTTACAAATGCTGTCGTACAGCAACACAGTCACCAGTGAAATCCTACACACCAATAATCCCCAAAATATTGCCTCATTTTGTATAAGGACCTTCTCAAGTCCTGTTATCTCCTCACAAACGCCCCAGGGCTTTGCAGCCCAGCAGCCGGCTGCTGCCCAGCTCCCACCTTTGCTGCCATCAATTCCCTGATGAGAAAAGCAGTAGAATTCCTGTGTTTTGGGAAATAACCCAGACGCAGAGTTTTACCGAACCCAGGATGCCAGGTTCAACGAACAAACCAACCCAGTGCTTGGGGAGGGGAGGAGAAATATTCATAGCTACATTGCACCACAGGAAAATTGGGCAGTTTAGGTCTAAAGTGTTAAAACAAAGGTTTGTTCCTGGCTTGGGTTTGCAGTTCCTCAACACACTGAGCAAGGACCACCCTGAGCATCAAGGAACATGTGTGCACAAACAGCAGGGGAGATGCCATCTGCCAGAGAGCCTGGGGTCTCTTTTTATGGGTGATAAAGACAATTTTACTTTAAAAAACAAAACTAAACAAACAAAAAAAGAGTAACGGCTAGTAATTATTGTGGTGAGAATCATCAACGGGCAGAAAAATGGACATCAGTTTTATGAGAATTCTAGAAAAATACAACTGTGAAGTATATATTTAGTGTTCATTTACTTTCAATAAAGTAAAAGGCATCAAGAGATGGTAATATAGGAAAAAAAGCATCAGAAACACTGATGTTTTTCATATTAACAATTAGAATATGTCAAGTCAATTATGTATTAAATAATGACAATAAAATTATTGAGAACTCAGGAATCAAGGACCTCCAGGATAAGCTTTGATCTGATTTAACCTAACTGACTCCACAAAACTAGATTTTGGATTCCATTTTAAGACATGGAGTTCTATCATATTATTTTTCTGCAAAAAGCCACCTATTAATAATATACTACTTCTGAAATAACAAGCCTGTGCAGTAAAAGTCACCATCAACAGCATTTCCCTCGCAGACAGAACCTCTGCAGCAAATGGTGTCCAGTAAAACCAGTGCAAGGGAGGACACGGGACCTAAGCATCATTACACTAAAGGAGAGGCATTCACCTGGGTTTCAAACCTGCCAGGTAAGTCAAACTTACTCTTGTCATTTGGGTTTGTGTGGAAGGAAATAGCGATGTTTTAACTCAATCAGGAGGGTATCCAATGGATTTAGCATTTGACTAAAGTTTTAAATATACAAAGATTCTCAAAGATACAAACCTATTCTATGATAGCATTAAATAAACATTGATAACCACATTTGAGCTACAGAAATTAATAGCAAATATTATTTTTGAACAAGCTGTTTAACTGCAAATTTATTTCTTCTCTACAAAAATATCCTAAAATCTCCTTTTCAAAGTCAGGGGCACAGAGAAGGAAGGGAGAACTTGAGCAGAGTTTCTCTTCCTCATCTTTTTCCTGAAATATTTTTTAAGTAATAAGTCAGGAAATACACAGGAAAGGGCTATTTTTTTCATCCCCTCTGAGCACCGAGACATTGCTATTTACAACCGGCATTCAGTTGTGTTACGCTCACTGAAGTCTGCATAAATGTGCCACGTATGTTCCTCTACAGGCAGGATCCAAAATTAACAGGATTCTCACATGTTCCAGCAGAGGAGAGGAAGGAACAGCCACACACACTATGTGCTGTTGGGCACACTGGGAAAGTGAATTTAAATAAATAAATAAGTAAATTAAAAGAAGAAGGGAGTAGAAGGACCCGGCTCTAGATGGCAGCAAATCGATATTCACCCCTGCGTACACAAACCCCGAGGGCATCAACTGTCCCCAAAGACACTCTAGATTTTCAGCAGTTTTTCCAGGCATGTTCTTATTTTCACTTTGTTACGGGGGTCAGTCCCCAGCTGAGAGTTCAAAGCTCTTTGTTAGGAACCCACCACAACTACCAACGACCAGAAAAACACTCCTCTCATTGCAAGTCCCCTCATTCAACCAGCAGAATTAACATTCTTCTTTTTTTTTTTTTAAAGCTTGATTTGATTATCTTTTCCTGTAAAAATTGGATAATTCAACAGAATGATCCAGAAACACTGGAGACTAAGAATTTAAGAATTTTAAATTTGAAAAATAAATGAACCCTTGCGTAATAACTGTGTTCATTTCCTTTAGTTATGGCTGGCAATTAATAGTGGTTTGGGCAGTTTTTTTTCCTTAAAAAGGTGCATCGCCCTAATTTGTAATGTCATGAATAAAAACTATTACTTCTGTTACAAAAAATCCTGCAGGCTTGGGGCAGTGTGGCTGGAGCTGCCTGGCAGAAAAGAACCTGGGGGTGCTGGCTGACAACCAGCTGAACATGAGCCAGCAGTGTGCCCAGGTGGCCAAGAAGGCCAATGGCATCCAGGTTTGCATAAGAAATAGTGTGACCAGCAGAAGTAGGGAGGTGATTGTCCCCCTGTGCTCAGCACTGGGGAGGCCACCCCTTGAGTCTTGTGTCCAGTTCTGGGCACCTCAGCACAAGAGAGATCTGGAGGGGCTGGAGCAAGTGCAGAGGAGGGACACGGAGCTGGGGAAGGGCCTGGAGAATCAATCTTATGGAAAGCGATTGAGGGAGCTGGGACTGTTTAGTGTGAGGAAGAGGAGGCTGAGGGGAGACCTCATCACTCTCTACAACTGATTGAAGGGACATTGTGGAGAGGCTGGAGCTGGTCTCTTCTCACAGGTAATTAGTGATAGAACAAAGGGGAACGGCTTCAAGTTGCAGCAGGGTAGGGTTAGGCTGGAAATTAGGAAAGAGTTTTTCCCATCAGGAGTGGTCAGAGCCTGGACTGGGCTGCCCAGGGAGGTGGTGGAGTCCCCATCCCTGACTGTGTTTCAGAGTCGATGAGATGTGGTGTTGGGGGATCTGGTGTAGGGGAGAACTTGTAGAGTGGGGCTGATGGTTGGATTCAATCCCAAGGGTCTCTTCCAACCTGAACAATTCTGAGATTCTATAATCTTCCTCCTTCTTCTGCACTGCAGAAGCCAGCAGGGATGATGGCAACCGCTGAGGTAGGGAGGGCAGCAATGAAAGCTGGCTTTTATATCGGGCAGGTAATGTCCCTCATTACAGAGCCACTGAGGCAGCACAGAACCAGTCACGTAAAGCGACTCATAGAGAGTAAATAGATGGGAAGTGGCGGTAGCGACTCCTGTGAAGGCACACAGGGGAGCTCTGGGAACGTACACCCCAGCGCGGCACCAGATGGTCCTCAGTGCCAACGTCGCTGTCACACCACAGAACTTCTGTCTACTTGGAAAAGTGCTTGGGGTCAGCAGGCAGCCACATCCTTTCAGTCAGTGTTCAGATATGCTTTTCATATGCTCTTTTATTTTGTTGTCTCTCACCTTCCAATAGTCCATTTTCCAAAGCATTTTAAAGCTATTTATTGGAGAATGTACTTAGGCTGCCTAAGTCCATGCCTAAAGGTTTCCCCACATCCTTCCATAACTCTGCCAATCCNGGGAACTTGTAGAGTAGGGCTGATGGTTGGACTTGATGATCCCAGGGGTCTCTTCCAACCTAAATGATTCTATGATTCTATGATCCTTCCATAACTCTGCCAATCCAATCTACAGATGTCAATTTCTGCATTTAAAGATAATCTTGACTCCCAACAGTAAACAGTAAAGGGCAACAACAGTGAGGGAGAACTTTGTAGAGTGGGGCTGATGGTTGGGCTGGATGATCCCAAGGGTCTCTTCCAATCTAAATAATTCTGTGAACCATCAGCTCAAGTTACCACTGGGGAAAAACCCATACAATGACCAAAGTACAAGCTCACAGGGTTCAACACCTGTGTATATGCATATAATGTATATAAAACTTATATAAAAATAGATGTGTTATGCAGGCACATCTCATCTGCCTGATTTTTCAGAGCTCGTGCTCCCACATTAGAAAACTGGGATCTTAATCTCCCAAGGGTAGCCAGCCCAGGGCTCCCCGGCTGGTATTTTGTCTCGTGCTCAGTTTAATGGCCCGTGTTTCAGGTGAGCCTGGTGGCAACCCACACAGCTCAGCAATTATCCAGTTTCTACAGCTTAATCATCAAGGAAAGCAATGCAGAGTTATCGGTTAAACTGACTTAACTATTAGCGTCTTCCCCTTCCGCGAGTATTTAGCAATTACATATTACTTATTTACCAAGTCTAGGCTTACCCAGTTGTTTGGTTTCTGACATCTTTCACTACTGGTGTTGACTAGCTTAAAAATATGCACCACTGGAAAGATTAGGTAAGATTTTTGATGTTTAGAACATAAACAGGTAAGTAAAAGTAGTTACTCAAGTAGGAAACTGGGTAGAGGCACAGGTGAAGTTATCAACATTAGGAGGTATCTTCACTTTGTGCCAAAAATTAGCCTGTGCAACTTTGAGAGACTACAAAAAATCCTCAACAGATGGTCATTCACCCTGGCATTGGCATACAAGGACACGATGAATGAGACCAATGACAGGACAAGCGGCAATGGGTGCAAGCTGGAACATAGGAGGTTCCACTTAAATATGAGAAAAAACTTCTTCAGGGATAGGGAACACTGGAAGGGGCTGCTCAGGGAGGGTGTGGAGTCTCCTTCTCTGGAGACATTCCAAACTTGCCTGGGTGTGTTCCTGTGTAACCTGCTCTAGGTGTTCCTGCTCTGGCAGGGGGATTGGACTGGATGATCTTTCAAGGTCCCTTCCAATCCCTGAGATTCTGTGATTCTCTAATTTCACCAAGGTTAAAATACCCCAAAAGCATCACAGTTAGTTGTAACAGTTCAGGAATTATCCCTCTTAGGAAAATAATCATCTGATGCAGGGTGGCAATTCACATGATGCGTTTTGAGATGTCTTCCAAGTAACAGTCATGTAAAATTCATGCTTCAAGTAATCTCCTGACTGGTCTCAGCCTTCTGCCGCAGCAGCTCAGGATGAAACAAATTGAGACTGAAAATACCCCAAAACATCTATGAGCAGCGGGCCTTAAAAGGTGTGACGAGGTAAAAAGTATGTTTGAATAACAGGAATCCTTTATAAGAGTTTCTGCACCTACCAATCACCACTGAATTTTCTGTTCTCCTAAGGTTCCCAAGCACGAGATGCTTCATCCCAGAGTCGCCTCCCAACATGCCAAGTCAGAAATAGTATTTTAACATTTTTAAATATCAAAAGCCCAAGAGTCGCTCCTATAAACATGATGATATCGTCTCTCTTCTGCAGTGATTTGGTAATTTGCAAGGAAGGCAGAACTGACCCAAATAGATCTGTCACAGTTTTGAAAGCAAAAAGAAACAAGTATAAATATCCTCAACTTCACTAGTAATTTTTTCGAACCTTTTTCTGCTAGCTAAGTGGGGGATTGCTTGCAGCAAGGATTATGAAAAGTCTAGAGAGACGGCAATGGATAGGAAAGTCAAGGCAATCGACACTCGTCTCCTGATTTATGGCAAGACTGGCTGCAGCAGCGGAAAAGAGATGCTGGAACCAGCTAAACCGCTGCTGCCCTGACAGGGATGTATGCGAGGTGAGAAAGAAAACTGAAAGAAGAATTCTGAAACAAATTGTTACATTTAACAATTCCATCTTTGTGGGTTTGGGATTATTTTTTTTACACCAAGAAAGTTGTTACTTCATCGTGGGAGTTTAAATCGAGCTGTACCCTGGGCAATTTATCTGAAGAAAGGTTCCGCAGGCAAAGCGAAATTTCTACTACAAAACTCTTTTTTGTTATTAAAAAGGGCATGTTTGTTGTTTTAGTAACATGAATGTATCGGTCTGCAAATGCCAGTGGCTCACTGTGGTTCTCCTGTCCACCTCAAGGATGCTTTCACCATACGGGATAGGTTTTCAGACAAAGTTGCAGTTGTGGAAAAATCAAGTCGAGTAATTAATAATCCCGCCTGCTAATTTTTAACTGTCTTCCAAAACCCTCTGAGCTTCGAGAAGCATTCACAGACTTCCCTTCTTTTGGGGAATGAAGGTGGGGTTTTTTTTCCCCCTACAGTAACCTTCTGCTCCAGTGGCCAAAATAAATGATCGGGAAGCAAACCTGGGAACACGGGATCAGCTCGGAGCAGGCAGCTGGAGCCACATTCTGAAGAATCTGTCATTTGTCTCACAGGAAAAAAAGGAAGGTAGCAGGAAACTCAAGTCAGTCTTGTAGAACGAACTTAAGCTTCTGGCAAACAAGTTAAGAATGTGGCCCCAGAAGTCTATTTTTTCTGGATTTTGTATAATTTTCTATACCCCCTACATTCTTACACTTCTCTCCTTCATCCCTACAGTTTTGTTGTCTTCTGTAAAGGGAATCAACTCGCTCTCAGAGCTACTGCTTTGAGATTCATTTGCTCCTTTTAAAAAGTTCTGTTCCTTCAAACTGCAGTCCCCAAGTTTTCCTCTTTTTCCCACACACAGAATTAATTCCTGCCCTGCTAAGCCACACCTGGGGACCACTTAAATCTCTCTCTCCCCCGTAAGTCACTCCTGCTCCAACATTCCCTCTCCCATCTCTGGATCTGGCTTCTCCAGCACCTCTCCCCCTGCACCAGTGGGAAGGCAAAGCAGCATCTGCTACGTGAGAATCAGCAATGGAAGTTGGAAGAGCCACCTCCTGCTTCTCTCCCAGGAAGGTACTTGGAAGGAACCGATACTCCTGTATCAGTTACCTGGAATGGACCTGGAAAGCCTAGAACATTCCTGGATGAACGGGTTGCTGGCAATCATCCGAAGGGAAGCCACTGCAAACCAACCAACCAACCCACCAACCAAAAGCACCTTACATGTTGCTGTGCATTCACTGCAGTTAATAAAATCACTTTATTCCATCTCTAACCCCTCTATAATTTTTTTTTTTTTTACACAATTATTCATACAAACGTAGACACAGAGGCTGCACACGTTAACACGAGCCTGGAAGAGTTCAAACGCTCCCAGCTTCCTACACCCAGAATTCACCTTTCCCAGCTTTGCCGAGCATCGGTCCCGACACCTTTCTCACACCAGCTGCTGCGCGCCAGGCACATCCCCCGAGCGGAGACCTCTAAAGAGCCCAGCACTGACCTTGTTGCATTTCCAGCAAAATCAGCGGCAGAACTTAATTTGATTTTTGATGGAAAAATGAGCATCTTTGAAGTTATGCCCTTGATATAGATTTATTTAGGCAGCAAAATGTCACTTTCTACATCCAAGCGCTAAGAGAGTTTGGATTAGGAAAGAACTTCTACTTTTTATTATTATTTTTTTTTTTTTCAATTCTCCAGGTTTTACAGTATTACAACATTTAGTACGAGCCTGATGAGATATTTAGAGCAAAAAACTGCCCGACGAGAAAGCCAAAGATAAGCAGCCTTAGTTCGGATGGTGGACTTAGCCATACATACAAGGGAATCATGGAAGCAAACTGATCAGAAAGAAGCCTCCCTGAAGCAGACCTCACTCCACCCACTACCACAGGACACTCCACAGCTGGGCAGAGCGGTTCTCCTTACCTCTGGAGTGTTTTTCTTGAACTCGCGACTTTGTTCAATAAGTTTTTTCCGAGACTGCTCACTTTCATCTTGCCGGTTAGCCAATATTGTTGCTGTGGCATCGAGCTCTCTCTGTCAAGAAAAACAAAACAACAACAAAATGAAGAAGCTGTGTTTAGAGCTCTGCTCCTTAGAGGAAGAAAATCAGCAGTTCATACATCTACCATGTCATTTGTGATACCGGGACTACAGAACAGCACAGACCAAAGCCTCCAAGGTTCCAGAAATCAGACCCCCCGGAATAACAACAAATGAAGTTCTACAACCATTTGGATTCCATCTTGCAACTAAAATGTCACCATTTTTCTCCCACATACACCCCTCCTAATAACTTCCCAAACCTACTGAAGTTCACACATCCTGGACATGTTCAAGCCAGGTTTATTTTCACCTGCCAGCTTTTTGAGTTAATCATTAAGTGATTGGAGCACCTCCCTTATGAGGAAAGGCTGAGCGAGCTGGGGCTCTTCAGCCTGAAGAAGAGAAGGCTGAGGGGAGACCTTATCTATAAGTACCTAAAGGGTGGGTTGAAGGAGGATGGAGCCAGACTCTTTTCAGTGGTTCCCAGTGACAGAACAAGGGGCAACAGGCACAAGCTGGAACACAGGAAGTTCCATTCAAATATGAGAAAAAACTTCTTTGGGGTGAGGGTGACAGAGCCCTGGGAGAGGCTGCCCAGGGAGGGTGTGGAGTCCCCTTCTCTGGAGACATTCAAGCCCCAGCAGGGGAGTGGGACTGGATCATCTCTGGAGATCCCTTCCAACTCTGGCAATTCCCTGATTCCATGAAAAGAAATTATGATTACCTTAAATACTGGTTAACTTTATACTTCATAGAATGTTCCAGGCCAGAAGGGACCTCTAGGGTCATCTAGTCCAACCTCCCCGCAGTCAGCAGGGATACCCCCAACTAGACCAGACCACCCAGGGCCTCCTTGAGCCTCCCCTTGAAGATGTCCAGAGAAGAGACCTCAACCACCTCCCTGGACAAGCTGTCCCAGTGGTCCATCACCCTCAGAATAAAGAGCCTATTCCTCATATCCAATCTACATCTGCTCTTCTCCAACTTGAAGCCATTGCCCCTTGTCCTGTCACTGCAGGCCTTTGGAAACAGACCCTCCCCAGCCTTCCTGCAGCCCCTTCAGGTACTGGAAGGCTGCTTTGAGGTCTCCCCAGAGCCTCCTCTTCTCCAGGCTGAACAACCCCAGCTCCCTCAGCCTGTCCTCGTAGCAAAGGTGCTCCAATCCCCTGATCATTTTTGTGGCCCTCCTCTGGATCCGTTCCATCAGGTCCATGTCCTTCCTCTCTTGAGGGCTCCAGACCTGCACACAGCACTCCAGGTGAGGTCTCACCAGAGCAGAGCAAAGTGGCAGGATCACCTCTCTAGATCTACTAGCAACACAGCTTTTGATGCAGCCCAGGGTAGGACTGGCCTTCTGGGCTGCAAGTGCCCACTGCCTGCTCATGGCCAGCTTCTCCTCCATCAGCACCACCAAGTCCCTTTCCTCAGGGCTGCTTTCTAACACCTCATCTCCTGGTCTGTAGCCATTTCAGTCTGTAGCCAATTTCAGCCATTGCCTAGTTTGTACATTATGCCCATCCCAGTTTCCTTATTCAGGGCTGTGCTGCCAAATGTCACCAGAACAGATTGAACAGGTCACTTATGAGCACATAAACCAACAATACTCAATCTTCCATTTCAGTTTATTCCTTTTCTGCACTAACACCACGTAACATGAAAAAAATGAAGGCTAAACCCTCCCCTCAGCTGCACACATCATTCCCCAAGTCACCTGGGGTCATAACCAAGAATTTGTGAAGAGGAATTTGGCACTGTTTACCTCCCTGACTAATCTGGAAGGAGAAAAACCTGACTATGAGAAAGAAGTACATGAGAAGTGAGAACAAGAAGATATAAAGCAGGTCTCCTCAGCAGCTACCTTCATAACATCACCCTGCCAATGTGCCTCCCACAGGCATCCAAAAGCCCCAGTATTTGCCACCAGAAAACCTGCCACGCCACTGGCATTTGTTCGGAACTCAACAACTTGTGATGGACCAGACCAATCAAACCAAGCCTGGGACCACGTCAGATCTAATTCCAGATCCCCAGTAGTTGGTCAAGGCACCAATCAAGTCATCTCTGCCACCAACACACACAAAACCACAGCAGAAGTAAAGCAGGTTTGTTTACTGCAAGATGGTTAGCATCAAAACTTGACCGTGCATGGGGCCACGTACACTGCCTCGTGGAAGTGGGCATCCAGTATGGGGAAACAGAACGGGTGAACAGAAGATGTGCCTCTGTCCATTTTTGCAGAGGAGACAGAGATAACAACAGAGAGCAAGTACCACCAGGACACCCCCTAAAACCCTGCTCTGCAGGTTTAATAAAAGAACGTACACAACCAGCAGATGAAAAGTAAAACACAGTTCAGCTCCTGCATTTTTTTTCTGAATACTCTAGGCAAAAGCCTAAATTCCAAACTCTTAGTTGCATTTTTGTGTGGGTAAATCCTGTAACTTTGAAGGACTGGATGGATGCATTTTATGTGACTCCACAGTTTGACCTCTAGAGGGTGAAACCAAAAAAAAAACCCAAAAAAGCTTTCTGCAGTTACCAACTCGAAAGGATCAGTACTTTTTCCCCTCCTTCAGGTTTATCATCACAAAATGAAGAGACTTTTTTTTTTCCTAATATATATGTGGACCATAGTTATCTAAATCCTTGGAAATAAGCTAAACATGACAAATAGATCTAAAGCCAGGCAGCATGCTGGAGCCAGTGACCTAAATATTGTCACTGTAGAGCTTAAAAAAAACCCTATTTCTGACTTTGAGGAAAAAAACAGGGCAATATGTCCACCAGATCTTGGTTTGGAATTCTGTAACATATGTGAAATCTATTGCAGAAAAGTGGGAAATACTTAACAGTTGGATAAACCACATTTGAAATTCATCCCAGCTAAGTTTATGCAAGAAAAAAGAGCAACAGAAACCAATGTGGTTAAGCAGTACTATAAAGAGCAATATAACGGCTAAGCAGAAGGCTTTTAAAAAATATAAACAATCTGGTACGGCCAGCAACTTGGAAAACTATATTTAAAAAGGAAGCACACATTTAAAGCACAGCAAAGCAAACACAAATCACCAAGTAAGAGGGAATTTCAGCAGACCAAAGAATCAACTGCTCTGTTTTACAATGCAGGGTGCCGGCAAGAGACTTCACACACCAAAAAGCAGACTTCTAAAGACCTATAAGTTTAAAGACAAGTAAGAAAGAGAAGAACCGACTAAAAAATAAATGATGTTTCATATTTTGTGCTATTATGAAGAGAGGAGTCGGGTAGGAAATGGAGAATAACCTTCTCGCCCTCCCTGCTTGATTGATGCTGGTGCCGCAATGGATTTACCACGGGCACCTTCCCGTTCCATTCAGAATTCCTGCAGGGACAGGCCTGATAATTTCTCATAGCAAAACATTTCCTTTTGTGACATCTCCGGTACAGATACCGCCAAGGAGAAATGCCAGCACACAGCTACACAAAACTGCTTAACGCTGCAGGCAGAAACCCACAAGCTCAAGATCTTGCCCAGCGTGTACTGACCACAGATACAGTAAGATACCATTCCAGCTGAAAAACAGTAGACATCCAGCCCCACACACAGGATCCTGTACATAGTACAGGATCTATATACTACGTCTTCAAGGTATCACAGAATCACAGAATCTCAGGGATTGGAAGGGACCTTGAAAGATCATCTAGTCCAATCCCCCTGACAGAGCAGGAACACCTAGAGCAGGTCACTCAGGAACACGTCCAGGCAAGTTTTGAATGTCTCCAGAGAAGGAGACTCCACAACCTCCCTGGGCAGCCCCTGCCAGTGTTCAGTCACTCTCATTGTGAAGAAATTTTTCCTCATATTTAACTGGAATCTCCTGTGTTCCAGCTTGCACCCATTGCCCCTTGTCCTGTCATTGGATGTCACTGAGAAGAGCCTGGCTCCATCCTCCTGACACTCACACTTTACAGATTTATAAACATTCATGAGGTCACCCCTCAGTCTCCTCCAAGCTCAAGAGACCCAGCTCCCTCAGCCTTTCCTCGTACAGGAGATGCTCCACTCCCTTCATCATCTTGGTAGCCCTGCCCTGGACTCTCTCCAGCAGTTTCCTGTCCTTCTTGAACTGAGGGACTCAGAACTGGACACATTATTCCAGATGGGTTCTTACCATGATGGGGTAATAATTAGTAAGCCCCAAATCATAACTATTTGAGAAGTGGCTGATTTCTTCTTCCTTACTTGTTCTTAACCAGGTACAATGCAAGTTGCACATATTTAAACACACAAGATTACAACTCACTAGTGTTAAAGGCAGATTTTTCATACTTTTTGGACTTAATCTCATAAAATACCCCATTTTTTTGTGAAAATTCAATGTGGCTGATGCATTAATTCTGCAAGCAAGCACATATTAAGGGGTAAGTGGTATGAACTTTGAGAGCTCAAAGCTGTCTGAGGTACACTCTTCCCAAGCATTGCAACCACCCTCTAAGAGGGTGTTGAGTAAAAGGAGATGTAAGGCTGCACAGACAGAAGCCTACCAGCGTGTCCTTTAGAGCACAACAAAAATTGGAGACCACGTCTCAGTATCATTCTCCACACCTTTGAAATCAAAAAGGTTCCAATGAAAAGCAAACAGAAACCAGGGCTCAAAGGTGACTCAGCTACAGAAAAGGATTCAAAGCCTGGAAGCTTCAGTTCCACCATCCAACACTGGCTAATAAACCTTCTGGCCCAATATAGCCACTGTTCAATTGCAAAAAGCAAGTCACTGCTTGGGGCGCGTATTGAGAGAGAACACACAGGACCATTATCCTTCTCCTTGCCCCAAAGTCCCATCGATTTAGGGCAGACACAGTTCACGCCAGAGATAACTAAGGAATTCTCCCCAGGGTTTCTGCTTTGACCCATTTGAACAAATTTATTGGGGGTGGGAGGGAGGCAGAGGGAAGAGAGGACACACAGTCTTAGGCTTTTAGGTGGAGGAGTCATTAAAAGCAATCTTCAGAAAACAAACATTAAAAGGTTTCTTTCATGTGGTATTAAATATATATATATACACACAACTAGGAGGGTCAATCTGCAATCCACTGTAACAACAATCGACTGGAAAGGAGTTTGTCTTTAACACAAGTATTTCCAGGCTCTTTCAGGCTTCCCAGGAGCCCTGCCTGTTCATTCTGTCTCTGCCACCCCCATGGCACCAACTGTGGTGGCATGGCTGTGTGGGGAGCCACCACTGGGAAGTAAGCCTGCTAAAAACATACCCCATGTGTCCCCTCCCAACCTGTGCAGCACTGGCTCAGTTCCATGTTCCGTCCCCCTCCACGGCCACAAGGTGTAGTACCATTACCAAAGGGAGGTGTGAAAATGACAGGACAAGGGGCAATGGGTGCAAGCTAGAACATAGGAGGTTCCACTTAAATATGAGAAAAAACTTCTTCAGGGAGAGGGCGAAGGAACACTGGAAGGGGCTGCCCAGGGAGGGTGTGGAGTCTCCTTCTCTGGAGACATTCAAAACTTGCCTGGACGTGTTCCTGAGTGACCTGCTCTGGGTGTTCCTGCTCCAGCAGGGGATTGGACTGGATGATCTTTCAAGGTCCCTTCCAATCCCTGATACTCTGTGATTCTGTGAAAATACAGCTGGAGGGAGGCGGGCTGGTGGAACCCCCATTTCAATATCAACCTGCAATTAGGTTGACCCCAAGGTAATTACAAACCTCCAGCCTCATTGCAGGCAGGTTTTAGGGTTGTTTCCTTTTAGGGCTGACGTGTCTTTCCCTACAAGATGCAGCCCTTGACAATCACAGAACGGTTAGAGTTGGGAGGGACCTTAAAGACCATTCAATTCCCACTCCCTGCCCTGGGCAGGGACACCCCCCACCAGACCAGGTTCTCCAAGCCCCATCCAGCCTGGCCTTGAACCCCTCCAGGGATGGGGCAGCCACATCTGGGCAACCCGGGTCAGTTTTCCTCACAGGAAAGAATTTCTTCCGTGATACTCACTTAAATCTCCCCCTCTTTCACTTTAAAACTGTTCCCCCCCTCATCCTATCACACCACTCTCTGATCAAGAGTCCCTCCCCAGCTTCCCTGGAGCTCCTTTAGGGACTGGAAGGGGTTTTAATGTCTCCCCAGAGCCTTCTCCTGTAATCCCCCAACCAGGGCTGTGCTGCTCACATCTGAGGGGCTCAGCACCCCGAAGCCCCCTTCCCTTTTTATAACAGGAAGCCTCAAACCAGCCCTTCTACTGCCCCAGCCCTGCAAGTGGGTGGCCGGGGTATCTTGAAGTTGAGAACCATGGGCTCTCCAAAAACTACTCACTTGGGGACAACACTTCTAGAAAGAATTGGTTTTTTATATTTATGAAGTTTCTCTTCTCTCTTTGAAAAGGTAGAAGAAAGTGAACCCATATAAGCAGGGAGAAGTCTGTGGTG
Organism: Jacana jacana; assembly: GCA_013400555.1. Classification (NCBI taxonomy): domain Eukaryota; kingdom Metazoa; phylum Chordata; class Aves; order Charadriiformes; family Jacanidae; genus Jacana; species Jacana jacana. The sequence goes on from VZTM01040204.1 coordinate 1,264,829, forward strand.
CCGAGGCTGCGCGCTCCTGCCCTGCTCTGCCAACGTGAGTGAAACTGGACTAAGGAGGAGAATTTGTTTGGAAGCAAAGAGAAGAGCAACCCCTGACATGGGGACTTCAAGACCCAAAAAACCAACACACTTCAGCACCCTGGTACCCCCCAAAAGCTGCTCTAACCTCATCTATTGTAATTAGCATTCAGTCTCTGCTTCAAGCCCTATTTCTGCTGTATTCCTCGATTTCACATGGAAAAAGTTCTAAAGAGTTTTAATAATCACCGGCACGCACTACGATGTAACTCTATCCCAAAATTGTGTTATTCTCCCATTTTAAAATGCTCAATCCCTGCTGTGTTTGCCACAAAGCTCTCACACTGGAGTGAGAAACATATCACAACTTTAAGTCAGGCTGATTTCTTGGTGGGGTTTTTTTTTGGTAGACTTCCAGTGACAGACACAGTGCCAGGGCTATGCCTTCAAGAGCTTTCAGAGTGGCATGTTTCACCCTAAACCTCATTTTACTTCTTACAAGGAGAGACACAAATCACAACTGCACGTAGATTAGGAATTTTCTACCAGTAAATGTAATAGTAAACATTTCCCCTGAAAACTTGTTTCCGTGTATTTAAGGCATTTCCCTTTATCATCATTTCGATCAATTACCCAGCCTACATGATAATCAGCTACTGAAAGCAGTTTTCAGTACTCTCATTTTTGTTTTCGCCCTGTCTCAGCGTTGCATTTGTCAGATCTATCAAAGCTCGCCATGTAGCTTTTTGCAATTTTTAATTTCCTATTAAAGGCAAGTTTCTCAGTGCAAGGGTGACACCAATGCAGAATTGTCTGGCACAGCCCTGCTTGTCGTGGGGAAATTCTACATCTCTCTGTATTGATGTATCATGCAACCTACTCTGCAATCTTAAACTCGCCAGTTTCACCTGTTGAGAAGCCCAAACACTGATTACCTAAAGTTTTTTGGAAATATTTCAGAAATTATAAACTGCTTTGCGAGCTTGAAGCGTTTCTCTGGAAAAAACACGCAGGCTCTCTTGAGAAAGCGCTGGGATTGCGACCAGGGAAGCAACCGCAAGGCTGACACCGGGCATTTTGGTTAATGTCTATTCTGACCGTAAAAAGCACGAACCACCTCCAATCCGACTGTGCTCAGAAAGGTAAAAGGCGCTCTAAGAACACAACGAAGGAAGAAGTTTCTCTTCTGTAAAATGGGTTTGTGGCCGCTCCACAGACACAAGCGAAGGGAGAGATCGGGGCGTTCGAGGGGAGCACAAACACCAAGAACCGCCGTTCCCCCGCCTTGCAAATCAGGACAAACATAAAACAAAGACCAAAACACCTGCATCTTACACTCCTGGAGAAAAAAAATAATAATAATAATAAAAAAAAACCCAAACAAAAAACAAACAAACAACAAACCGGTTGGCGCTTAAACAAAACCCGTTTCTTAAGAAGCGTTTTGCTGTTCGGCAAACTGACACAATTACCTTTCACACACAGAATTAGCTAGGAAATTTCAATAAACACAATTTATTTCTGCGTGCTCAAGCAATTTGACTCCGAGTTGGTTCTTAAACAAGCTTTAATGGGAAGAAACTCTGCTGTAGGCAGTGCTTCTGGACAGCCAGTCAGCGTGTGGTGCCCACCGCGTACAGCCGAGAGAGAAGAAAAGCAGAGGTGCCGGTGGAGCTATCAAGGAGACACCTTAACAAACAGGCTCTTCAAAAAACAAAAGAAAAATGGAAAGAAAGAAAGAAAGAAAAATGGAACGAAAGATGAAAAGAAGGAAAGAAGGAAAAATGGAAAGAAAAATGGAAAGACAGAAAGAAAGGAGGAAGGGAGGACGAAGGGAAGGGAAGGGAGGGAAAGGGAAAAAGAAGGAAAGAAGCAAGTAAAAAAAAGGTTGTTGTGGCTGTGTCTGTTGACACTAACACCAGCCACTACCACAAGCGCAGGAAAAGCCTATCAAAAGATCTCACAAAGGGGAAAGCCAGGACTGGTGTTTCAAAGGCAACCACTATCAGCAGAAACCAGCTGCGTCAATACCAGCCCAGCAACAAAGGCGCTGCTGGGGGACATGACCACCAGTGCCACAGCCACCACAACAGTTCTTCCACACCTTGAACTCCAAACTTTCTATAAAATGCAAAGAACAGGAGACTGTCCAGAGCTACCAAAGATCTTGATGCCAAAGGTCTATAGAATCTATCCAACAAGCTTCTCCGCTCACTCAGGAAAAGAACGAAACACTGTCTATTCATTCCAAAAGGTGGGTTTCATCATCCAGCATTATTTATTCCCTCTTCCCACCCTCCCCCAAACCATGGGCACTCAGTGCTGACGAATGCCTTCACGAGCCTTGGGGCAGAGCAGCAGCACCCAGGCTGGGTCTCCAACTGCTGGTGACATCGTCACCACTGGTGATGTGCTCTAATGTCCCTCCAGAAACCAGGTTCAGCTTTCACTCCCAACGTCCTCAACCCTAATCCCCAAACTTCTCCACTCCTCCTCATGTTCCTTAGCACCTACACCAGGCTGTTAGTCATCTCTGCCTTCGTTCCCACCATGTCTACTTCACCTCATGGCTACTGCACTGTGGCAAGCATTTGCCTCGGGTCTTGGGTAAGCTAAAAGTTAGCTCCCAGACTCTGGGAGCTTTTGCTGCTCTCTGCATCTCTAAACCTGCTCCTCTCCGAGCCTTCTTTGAAGGTGCTCTCACGCAAATGCTCTAGAACAGCACTGGGAGACCACTACATCCCACTTCCTCACCCAAAGACCAGTTTGCTTTCAATACTGGGCCAAAAAAACCTGCCAGCAAACCCACTCCACCCATTATTTAACACTGTGCCTGGATTCACATTTCAGTTCACTGCACTTTTGAAGGATATGAACGCCCTAAAAAGTAAATCCAAGTGTTTGCTGGGGAGAGGGCTCCCTTACTTTCTGCAAATCCCTCCACCCCCCTGGGGTACTGCCCACAGTGTCACCAACTGCCCCACAGTCGTATTCACACACTTCCACCTAAAAGCCAAAGCTCAAACCACTTGCTTGAAGACCTACAACAGAAAAGGCCAAAAAGGTAGCGTTACTCTACAGGTCGCTGCAGCTGGGCTCCCCAGAAGGCAGCTCTCAGACAGACAGACAGCGGTTGGCGCAGGCCAGGGAGCTTCCCAGCCCTGTGTACCTGATGGCTTCCTAAAATTGAGTTAGCTAATCATGTACACGCTGCTTAATTACTTTCAAAGAAACGAAAAAATGCCTCGGCTTAACATTTGTGACTTTCCCAGCAGCTACAGGGCGGCAGGGAACCAAACTGCACCTTCTGCCAACAAAAATAAATGATGGGAAACCGAAGGAAACCCACTGTTGCTCACAAAGACTTTGCTGAGGCAAGACACAAAGTACAATATATCTGCTTGGCTTTGCCTCACTTGTTAACAAACAGCTGACCAAGATGGGACACCAGGAGCCATCATGGCTCCCCACCACAGACCTGTCACCTTGTCTTTGAAGTGGCAGCAGAGGAGCGATAACCATACCAACCCAGGGCACAGCACTCTGGGTCTCACTGGGGCCCTGCTAAGTCACAGCATGAGGGTCCCCAAGTCCCTTCACAGCCCCCTCAGAAACAGAGCTGCAGGAGGGGGATGGTGAAGATACCACTAAGGAGACCACCTTGAAGACCACCATGGAGACCACCATAGCCTCATCCCGCTGCTGAGACTTTCAAATCCCTGGGGTTTAGCCAGGAGGTGCACAGCAGCCACGCCCCAGAAACCACATTTTTAATATATTATTTTTAAAATTTAAGATTTTTTTTTTTTTTAAAAAGGAAGGCAATTAAGTGCTGGAATAAGTAATCACGAACTAGTTAATGGACCACTCTTACCATGTCGGGAGCCCCTGCGCTCAGGTGGGGAGGGATCACGCTGCCATTTTGTACAGCACACTCACTAACTCAGCTCGTGTCTTACTTCCAGGCAAGATCAGATTCCCGAGTTGGACATTAAATAATTCTTTTGACCACAGATCAAAGCAAAATGGAGTCTTAGAAGAGCGGTTTCAATAACAAAAAGCTCGACCCTTTAACTAAGCTCTGTTACAGCATTTTAAGTATTTAGTTACTCCCCTTTTCAGCCTGGGCTTTGCCAGCAAATGAAGCGTGACCAAGCTTTAAGGGAGACACACACAGACCGGGATCTATCAGTCGCGATACAGGTTGCCACCAATAAATCAATAACGTATGTACATACACAGGCGTGTGTCAGGGAGAGCTCTGGGAACTTACTGTTTAAAAAAAAAAAGATAAATAAACCCAGGCTTTTTCATTTTGTTTTTATTCTGAGTGAAAACAAACTGGCTGCACACGCTTTATTTAACTTCACCCAAATCCTAACTACTCCAAGTGTCATTTAGAACAAAAAGTCACAATTAGTTTTCCTTTGATGACACGTGTTATTAGTTTTATTTTGGGTTGGGTTTTTTTCCACTTTTAACATGGTTAACCATTCCAGACAGACCAACTGTCTGCCCCGAAGCCCAGCACAACAACCACTCAATAATCTTTCAGTCTCCAAATGCAATCACCAAGCTGAAAGCTACTTAAGCTCCTTCCTAACATTCAGACATAAAATATTTACCAACAAAAGTATAAACACAAACTGAAAAAGCAACCTAAAAATACTGCTCAAACCACATTCCAACAAAGCGATTCCTTGAGGGATGGGAAAAAAATTACCGTGGACTTGAACTAACACAACACCTCAGTGTTTCTCTCCCTCCTCACAGTTTTGGGCATTGCAGGAGTGGTAGAATAGATGATTAAACTATGACAAACATGATTTGCAAAGACGGGGATAACCTTAACTCAGGGGTTTCTTGCTGTTAGTTTAAAAACCTGAATGAACATCAGGCACGTGGACTTGGGAAAACCCACCGCTGGAGGCACACCAGGCCGGGGACAGAGAGCACAGCACCCCATGGAGGAAGCTGGATAGGGAACTTGAGTATTAAGAAGTAAGTAGGAACAAAAACAAGATCAGAAGAAACTTGCTGGCAAATGAAATCACTGTTTGATAAACAATTTAGGCAGGAAGACTATTTGGCAGAGCGTTTTTAGAGAACGGTCCTTGACTCCTGACTAACGTGCTTCCTCCCTTGGTCAGAGTTTGTTGACTTTCTGGGCACGCCATAAGGTTTATGTATTTTCCCATGATGGGAAAAATATAGCTTTTTTGAGAAGTTGCCTGTGAATGCAGTTGGTGGATGTTTTCTAAAAAATTACAGATATAAATAGGAAACAAGAAAAGCAACATTTTCTTTATTTAGATTTTTGCTACTACTAAAGTTCCATTTAGGCCTCTGGGTGTTCCTTCAGATCTAAGTCCCAAGGAATGACTCAGCTTGGTGGACGACACGCGACGAACAGCAGAACTGTACGTCTGGGGTTGAACACGGAGAGCCAGGAGGCACACCATGGCGGATGACTGAACAGAGCAGCCTATTTTGAGGCCTTTCAGAAAATTATTCCAGGTATTAATATTTCCTCCAGACAATTACAGCTCGGCATCACACCTGACACTGCACCACAGCCAGGAGGCAGTGGCGGGGGAACAGAGGATGCCTCTCCTAGCAAGGTGTTTCCTAACAACGTATCGCGGAACTCGGTTGCGCTTCGTTTTCTGTGACATGAAAAGAGCAGAATTGACTCACAAAGTAAAATTAGCTGATGAGCACTCACCAAGAAGGCTGGCGTGGAGGTGACAGCACCCGTAAAGAAAAAAATAACATGCTTAGGGTTTATAATATTGCACGTTAGTTTAGAATCATAGAATCATTTTGGTTGGAAGAGACACTTGGGATCATCGAGTCCAAGTATCAGCCCCACTCTACAAAGCTCTCCCCTACACCAGATCCCTCAACACCACATCTCAGCAACTTTAAAATACATTCAGGAGTGGTGACTCAACCCCCTCCCTGGGTAGCCCATTCCAGGCTCTGACCATTCTTGCTGGGAAGAATTTTTCCTAATGTCCAGCCTAACCCTACCCTGCTGCAGCTTGAAGCCATTCCCTCTTCTTCTATCACTAATTACCTGTGAGAAGAGACTGGCACCAACCTCTCTACAATGTCCTTTCAAGCAGCTGTAGAGAGGATGAGGTCTCCCCTCAGCCTCCTCTTCCTCCAACTAAACAGTCCCAGCTCCCTCAATTGCTCTCCATAAGATTGATTCTCCAGGCCCTTCCCCAGCTCCATGTCCCTCCTCTGCACTCGCTCCAGCCCCTCCAGATCTCTCTTGTGTTGAGGTGCCCAGAACTGGACACAAGACTCAAGGGGTGGCCTCACCAGTGCTGAACACAGGGGGACAATCACCTCCCTACTTCTGGTTTAGAACCAGAAGCACTATTCTCTGTACCATGCTTTTAACATGGACTGTCCTTTTTCTTTTAAATCAGCATTTCTAGTAACACACCCTAAATGTTCTATCAGGAGCTATTACGAAGCCTACCAGAAATCATGCATTAACCAAGGCATTCAGAAAATAGGGGTTTTTTACATACTGCAGATGTGGCATTTGGAATCAGTAAAAGGCATCCCCACCGGGATGAGCACCTAGGTATGGACAGCCAAATCCACCTGCTCCACAAACACAACCAAGGTAGACAGTGCAGCTAAAATACCTTTTTTTTAACTGAGAAATTCTTCTTTGGTGATAATTTACAGAATTCCCCCACTATCCACTGTGCCAAATCACACTATAAGGAAAACAACAGCTTTAGCTGCAGTGGCTCCGTCAGCCTTGCTGTGATACACTGTCACTAAAAAGTCCTTAATTTTGGCTATCAAATACAACTTCAATTTCTTGCACTTTAGAGCAGTAAAAACAATTCTGTGAAGCCTGTGTTTACAATCCCTCAGTAAAGAATGCAGCTGTCTCAATCAATGCTGATTGTCTGTTAATTAGTTCGGTTTTACAAGCTGATGGAACAGATTACTTCATTCCCTCCCCACACACAGAAAGAAACTCTACAAATACAGTAATTTTTGCTTCCCGGCAATTTGGGGAGGTAGATGATGCACTGGGGACATGAGAGATCTCTCTATCAAGAAATCATTTACATTCGTGTCTTTTCAAGGCCCTCTGTCATACAGTGATTTTCAGTCCATATATATATGTGTGTAACTCCTATGTGAAAACTGAAATAAAAAGCAAGACTTTCCGGCACAGTGGGACAACGTACCCTCTTTTTTACTGTGGCTGGCACCAAGTCCAAAGTTATCCCAAGTCATTTAGGAATAAAAGTCAGGTCCTCAAGAATTATTTCCCATCTATATTAACTCAATCCCATTTTCTGAACCAAAACCAGTGTTCAACTTTGTGACCCATAGCAGCATGATAACTGTTTCTAGTGAAGAGTTTGAAGTTGCTATCGCCGTTCTCCATCCCCATGATCTTTTCAGACAAACACAACTCAATATCTGGATTACCTCTGTGCTACTCCCAGATTCCCTGCCTTTGGTACCTCCATCCCTTAAGTGAGACACTTTTGAAGAAAGGCCAAATTTTAGCTTTCGTATATACAGACAAGTGTGTTGGACACCCTCACAGAAATGCCAGCAAGTGCTTCTGTTGAGAAAACTGATGAAATACTATAAAGCCCTAGGCCTGACAACATGAAAGTTGGATCCAAAAATGCCACTTTTGAGATGACACAACGTGCTGCACATTGTATCAAACAGTGAAAGTTTCACTTTGAGACTAGCTTGGTTTCTTTCTCAGTTTAGATCCTTCATGATTAGGCGAGGGGGGCAAGAAAAAAGAAAGAGTTCTGGTTAGAGAACATCTATGTATTTAAGAGAAAAAGTGTTTCCGGTATGAGCTGAGTATTCAGCTACTAAGCTTAGTGCAGAAGCAGCAAATGGACAAACACAAAGCCCAGCAAACCCATGGAATTAGAAGACCAGAGCTGGGTTCTGGCAGCGTACCTGGCTGATAAGTACAAAGGATCACCTAAATGAAACAATAATTCTTCTACACAAAGAATTCTATAGACATCTGCTTCAACAGCAGCACCACAAAGAGCCTGAAATCTCTTAATGCTTTTCAGAGTTCAGTATTTCAGTACACAAACAAAAAAAAAGAGAAATGTTAGGTTTTGCATCATGAAGCCAATCACCCACAGCAGATCACTGAAAACACCTTGCAGAGAACTCTCTGGATCCACAGAAACGGGACTAGGGGAGAAGAACTTTGAAATGCAGAGGTCATCTCACGTTAGAGAACCACAGAGTCATTCAGGTTGGAAGAGCCCCTTGGGATCACTGAGTCCAACCATCAGCCCCACTCCACAAAGTTCTCCAAGTAAGTAGACTTACTCTCCAAGTAGAGCTGTTACCCTAAGCAATAAGGGAACCAAGGCCTACAGTCATTCAGCTGAAGCCCGATTATGTTTTCAGCTACTGTTTGTCACTTAACTTTAGCTAAATCATATTTCTGTAATCTGAAAAGCAAAGCACAAACTATGCTTAACCTGCCACCTGAGGTTTATTCTGCTTTCCTGTCTCTCCACTTCCTTCATATCACTCTGGAAAAAGACATTTAGAATATGATCCTGGCTTTCCAAAATTCCTATGTGGACCAAAATAAAACTGGAGAGGATCAGGGAACAGGCGTTTTTTGGTGGGACACGTGCTTTAACACGAGTTTAACTTGTGTAGGTTTGCTGCAGGATGACCTCCAAACTGATGAGAAACATTTGGGAAAAAGCAATGCAAGTTTTACAGCGTTCGCTTTCTCAGGGAACCACCCTTCAAGAAGTTACAAGGCAAAACAACCACCTACACACCCTTTCTTATTCCTGGGTAGAATCTCACTTGATTTGTTTCTGTACCTTTCATGTTTTATATTTTATATCGTCTGGGAAAGGGGGGAAAGAGGGACCTACACTCCAAGGTTAGGAATTAGGCTTTCAAAGAAGCGCAGTTTCTTCTGTGCTGCTGCCCAAACAGCAACAGGGAGATCAAAAATAACCAACAATTAAACCAGAAATAAACCCAGAACGCAGACTGCCTCTCGCCCACCTATTCCTGAGCACACAGCAGTGCTGGGCTGCCGGGCCCTGGTCCTTCATCACCACCCAAGAGGCTGTTCAGAGCAAGGATGCAGAAGGCCTTTTCCCTTTTGCCGCTCCTGCAGCTTACCTTGATGTTGTACTTTAATCCAGCAAGGAATAAGCCCAAATCTGCATTTGAAAACCGACTATACCCAAGGTCAGCTTCCAAAACCTTTGCACAAACTGCCCTAAATATTCAGCCAAAACAAAACGACAAAAATCACACGTTTCTCCCGTCATTCCATGCTCTCCTCATACGTGTCTAAGGGAAGCAGAACGAGATCTACATCATGGATTCAGCCCCGGAGTCAGCCTGGCCTGTGAGGATGGTGAACCTGAGGTAACACTCCATCACTTATTTACTGCATCTCCACGGCGTTTCAGATTCTAAGGCGAATATGTATTTCACACAGTACCAAAACTTTTAAATATCCACAGGAAGATTTCATTTTTATAGGCAATAAACATTAAATCTAAAGGACTGGAACATAAAAAGTGTTTTAATACCATATAAATCACCTTTCCCTAGACAGAATAAATCTCTGAAGGTTTTAAGGACCGCAATATAAATTTTTATGGCAAATTATCTACATAGAAATTACTTGCACGAGATGCACTTTCACTTCTCTTTCTCATTTGCATAGTGCTGACAATCTTCTCAATCACAACGTTCAATGTGATTGGGAAGTCCAGAACACGACGCAGGGCAATGCTGGGCTAAATGCTGGGTGGTTCCTCCTCACGCCCCTGCTGACCACTCCTCTCACCATCAAATACTGGAGCTGGCTTTGCGGAGGTAACAACACTTATATATTTAAAAAAAATGAAGGCTCAGGTGAACATCTACGTCCTCTTTCAAAAGGATTTGTTAGTTTTCTCACACAGAAGCCCTGCTACTAACCCTGACGACTTAGAGGAGCTCGTGTCACACTGCGAGCACCAGTCCCCTGAAGAGAAGGGTAACAGCAGCCCCCGGTGGGAGGGTCTGAGTCGAGGAGCAACAGCCAAAATTGTTCTTTGGGATTCTCTCTGCAGGGACATTTTCACCGCAAAGCTGCTAGAGCACTGAGGTCATGCCAGGGGATCTCCATCGGTGGGGATTCCTGATGCTCTGCTAGGACAAGGCCACAGCAGAGCTGACCTCGTACGGGGGATGGTCCCTGCTCAAGCAGGACAAGACTTCTGGAGGTCCTTCCACACAACACATCTACCATGCCAGGACTTTTTCCTTTGGGTGTCTCCAAAGCAGAGTGATTGTAACGAGATGGCACCCTCACAGTCAGACTTCTAAAAGGCTCCAACTTCCAACTAAACAGTTAATAACGCCAGAAGCTGAGAGGCTGGTTATTACCCAGAGTGAAACAATAAGCGATGGCTCCCAAGAGCTTCTGTCTCGGCCTGTCGGTGTAAATACTTCCTCATAGCTAAAAAGCAGAAGCATGCACGAGATGGGCAAGTCCTGAGCCTCCAAAGCACACAGATCCTCAAAGGACAGGCACTGTGGAGGTGTGGCATTACCACTGTTACCAAAAATACTTTGGTTTATTTACCATTTCAATTATGGCAAAAAAGTGCTGACAAGGATTCTCACAAAAAAGCCCGAATTGGTTCCTGGAAAACCTCCTGTTGCCTTGGAGTCACATTTCACCAATATCCTCCCCCCAAGGGAAATCAAAGTAAATACAAAGTTAAAGCACCTGAAGAAAAAGCAAAGTCCCAAGGAAAAAAAAAAAATAGTTTAGAAAACCAAGTAGGAAGTTTGCAAAAAGACCTAAGAATAGCACGGCATTATTTCCAATGTATATTTCCCTTAGAAAATATTTTGAGGACTTCTGTACTACCAACAAAATTAAGATATCACAGCAGAGGAAGAAACAAGTTGGTTCCCAGACAGTTTCCTACGCTTCAAAGGTATTACTTAATAAGTAGTGTGTATGGATAAAATGAGGTCATCAACCGAGTCATGAGACCGTTCTCCAAATTTTTAATGAAATCTTGCACTGTTTGATTTAAAGAGTGATCGTTCGTGCGCGCTGACTGCAGGGAGGAGCCCAGGCAGTGAGCCCCACTGCCAGAACGCCCCGAGACCTTGGAGGGTTTCAGATTCATGTTCCAGAAGGGGAAGGAAAAGTCCACTGAAACACACGGAACTGAAAATTACAGACCAAGACACAAGAGTTTTCAAGACCCAGGGTTTCGGCCACTGAAATGAGGTATTTGCTGTCTATCTGATGGAGTGCAGTGACATAAAGCTTTCTTCCATACGATTTCACAAGCTTTTATTACTTTCCTGAATTATCTTTGAATCTAGAGGATGGAATATTATTTTCTTTTGAAATACCAGGTAGTTGCTAGTCTTCCCACTTCTTCAATCCACAAAACCTATTAACATTTCCAGTAATTAATGCTAATACTTGAGGAAAAAAAACCATTGTGTTAAGAAATGCTTTAAACAAGATCAAGAAAGAAAATAAGTGCTTCTCAGCCATAATTTATTTTGCTCCCTCATTTCTTATCCCCCCCCCCCCCAAAAAAGAAATCCGAGCAGGGACTGCACATGACTGCGTTCCAGCACTCACCTTCATTCTTCTCTTTTTCCCCTCTTTCCCCACAAGTAATACTGTGCAAAACTGATAAAAGCTCTTATTCTCCTTCACCACAGAAAACTACACACTTTTCACTGGCCATCTCCTTTCTGAATTTCCTTTTTGGTGGGAAAAAAAAAAAGAGTGGGGCAGGAGGGGGAGAAGGTTTTGGGGTTTTCTCTGCCCCCAGTTTGTTAGCCATGAGCTGTCCTGGATTTTTCCTTTTGATACTTTGAATCTAGATTTCTTTTCAGTGAATTGGGTCCCTGCAAATGATGGGTTTCAAACACTCCAGGATCACATATATCGCTGCTGGAGACCCAGAAGTGGAATATCAAGACCAGCTGACATTGTGAGTTCTCTACGCCGCCTAAGTGCACAGGGATGAGTCAAACGCTCAGGAGCAAGAACCAGGACTTCCCTTTAAATCAGGCTGAGGAACTTCATGATACTGGAACCAAGACATACACAACTGGAAAGTTTGAGTCAAGTTGTGGCTGTTTTCCCAAAGAGATCATGAAAGGATATTCAGCCCTTAACTCAGAGCAGCCCAACTATGCGTTTTACAGGATATTTATCTGTGAATCAGCAGATCACAGACGTGGAGGCCAGACATTCTTCCCACTACAGCCTTTAGTCATTCGATCAGCAGAGCCAACAAAGAACTGGCGGAGGAAGTTTCCACCAGCACTTTACAGGAAAAAAAAATGAGAAGGGTTAACAAAAAAAAAAAAAAAAAGAAAAAAAGAAAGAAAACAGCAACCCTGAAGCAAACGGCAAACAGCAAATAAGAGAAACCCCGGCAGGAAGAAGCAGGGACCTGAAATGGCAAGGCAAACCCCACCTGCTGCTCTGGGGTTGGGTGGTGAAGGGCATCTTTAAAATAACTACCTTCTAAGTAGTCTGAGCTCACAGTCAGAGCCCCTGGCCTAATGCATCCAACCAAAAGGTTAGTAAATTCCTTGGAAAAATGAATAATTTTACAGATGGAAGTTGAGGAAAGGTGTGGAACATGGGTCCAAAGGGGCCCTTCAAGCACAGGGAGCCAGGAAGCCTGGGTAAACACAAGCTGCACTTGACAGTCGTGACTCCATTCCCGCAGCCCCTCTCCTCATGTAAACCCACACGACGTTCCTTCAACGGAGTGAATCCACCTAGCAAAAACCATCTAATTCGGGGGAAGGAGGAATAAAATCCACAGACCATTCTACATTCTGCTATAATTTTCTGACAGAATAAGGCATGGGATGCTCAGCACTTTGGGAAAGAAATTGCTAACGTTTACAAAATTATGGTTTTGCTATTATAAGTTATAGTCATTTGAACTTAAATATTACTGAAAAATAATGCAAACCTACTCCTGCCCACAGGCACCGGCCTGGAGCTGGGTAAGACAGGCTGCAGTCTGTGTGTGCCGAGCAGGTGATGGATGGGTGGCATCCGAAGGATCAGGGCTTGGGCTGCTCCACAGCTTTTTGAGCAAAGGCCACAATGAAGTCTCCCCAGGAAGTACCACTGGAACGTGGGTCCCGGACCGGGCAATATGGGCACAGAAGGACAGGACAGAACTTTAACATTGGCACCTTCTTCAATTACTTGCCATAAAATAACATGGTTCTTTGTGGAAAACTGCAATCCAAAGCCTAACCCACAAGGCCTTTCTGGATGGTACTAACAAGACCATAGCATCTGCTGTAGAGTTTACTAAGTTCCCCCAAAGCTACACACAAACCTCAGATCAATCTGTAAAACAAATTCTTTTCCTTCTGGGTATAGGTCAACTCTAGAGTTAACTGACTTCTTCTGACTTTGCCCCTAAGGGATGCCTCAGCTACAGTGCAGAAGAAATGGAGATACGGTGTATATACGAATGAGTTGTCAGAGGACTCTGCGACTCGGAACTTCAAACATGTTTCCTTGTGGAAAAGATTTATTTTTTAGTTCAAATCCATCCTTTTTTGCTCCCCCTGCTCCTGCCCACCCTCCCCGCCCACCCCA
>VZTM01040204.1:1286876-1312162 GCA_013400555.1 Jacana jacana
AAATGAGGTAAGCAGAGATAACAGAAAAAGATAGGAGCCATTTCTCTCTTCAAACTTGCACGCTCGGACCGTACACCAACTCCTGCACATGCAGTCCCTTCCTTAAACTCCTCTGCACGGCAGCAGAGAGGAGAATTGCACTTCAGAAAATGTAATTACGAGACCACAAAAGAACAAAAAACCCAACCCAAACCCAACTGGAAGGCAGAACTCCTAAGCCCCATAACCTCCCTATTCGTTATGTGAAATACGGGTCTCTGTCCCCTCGGTCAGAACAGGCGTCGGAGCAGAACTGAATGTAGAGTAAAAGCTTCACTGACAGAGCCCGCAGTGCCACCAGCACCCATGGCCCCTGCAGGAACATGTGAAAGCCCCTGACAATTCCATCTTGATTTAAAAAAAAAAAATAAAAGACATTAAAATGACTCAAAACTGTGAGTGACCGTTTGTTACATATTTTATTTTAAATGTGTTTGGTAAAAAATCCAGATTCTTCCCCTTACTCATTGGTTTATTACAGAGTTAAAACTATTCTAGCAGTCCCCAAGACTTCAGCTCATTTGAAAATACAGTTTCATAGGTGAAAAAAAGAAAATTTACAGGAGCAAACTTCTGAGAAAGTACTGAAATAGATTTTGGGTTTTCTGTTTTCCTTCCTTCCCCTTTGTGGAGGGCAGAGGAAGGAGAATTTGTGCCTTGTGTTGGTCTGCCAGGTTTGCAGAAGGTATTCCTGCTCAAATTCACCTGCCAGCCAGCCCCAGCAGGACGCGTAGAGGGACACCCTCCCAACTGGAGAACCTCTGCTTCCCAGCTGGTTTCCTTACGGATAGAATTCCTTGGCGGCACTGTGGAGAGCAGCTAGAGCTTGGGCAGACAGGGGCACCTCGCTTCACAGCCCTCCCTCCCCCAGGTATAATTTAGCAGTTCCAAAGGAGTCCTCCAACTCATTTTGAAATCTTAAGCACAAGCTCTTGAAATCTACAAGCAAACAGTGAAGCAAAGCTAATCAACCCAAGTATTTCTTCCACAGTTGAGAATCATCCAACTCAAAATCATCCCCCCAAGCAAACTCTGCTGTATTTTAAGGAAAAAGTAGAAATTCAAGCAGGCTAGAACAAATGGGTGGTCTTGCTCTGAAATGAGTGACACTCTAAACATACCCACTGACTAAAAATACAGCAAACCTTCAGAAAATACATGCCAGGCGTCTTCACAGTGCCCTGCCCTCCACCCAAAACCTTCTCCTCCTCCCACATCACTGTAAAAATTTAGGCAGTTTTTAGGGGCTGAGAGTCTCACAGACTTCATTAGGATCCACAGACGTTTTTGAAAAATCTGTTAGAAAATCAAGTAATTAAATATCAGAGTCTGTGTTTTCTTCAATAACGAATGCTTCTACCGACACCTGAATTAATTCTAAGGATGACTAAAAGTCCTAAAAATTAAGAGCATGAAGCCTGTCACTTTACCGTATTTATATTACGGACTGAATCATCAAAATTAAAAGATTACTGAGTTTATGGGAAGAAGCCATTACTTACTCTCACCTAGAAAATATCAACCAACAAACCCAAGTCTCCCCGCTATTAAAGAACCACCATCCATTGACTGGGAGCATCATTTTATTCACTACAAGATGAGACCATCTGAAAGCTTTTATTCCCGCATCACAAAGTGCAGAACTTAACTCGCTCATCCCTTGATAAAGCCTTCTAAATCTTTTACAAAGGGCACCTCCAACAAAGAAAATGTAAGTGTGCAGCCAGAGGAGCCGTCAGACCGGGCACGAAGGGTTAGCCATTTCACTCACCACTACAGGAGAGGTTCACACACAGCTGGGAGAACATACAAGTTAGATCTCTTCTGTAATTTAGTTTTATAAACAAACAAATAAATAGCAAGGCAGAGTAAGTCCAGGAAAAAAATCATTAAAAAAAAGGTTTCAGGGATTTGCTTCAGAAGCAGCAAAGAGAAGGGGTGAGGAAGCATGGTGCTTGGCAGGGAGAAGAGGCCAGGGGGCCGCAGACGCGATGCAGAGCAGACACACAGCACTGGAGAAGCTCAGAAGCGAAGAACAGCTCTCCAGCAGAGACAGGCATGGCAGGAAAAAACAACTGTCGTTTCCAGCCCTAGGAATAAGAGGTGAAAAACATGCTACTGTGCCCTGAACAGTGTGATCTTAAATTAACACAGAGTCCCCATGAAAACTACAGATTTCCAGAAGAAAGGATTACTTTTATGTAAACAAGTGGTGAATGTAAGTCTAAATTGACCTGCGTTGCCATTACTCACACATCTCCACTGGAGGAAAAGGTATTTTCCTTACTCAAGGGAGAAAAAAAAAACAGAAGACACTGAAGTTATTCTCTTCCTTTTCCCCGAGGAATAAAAAGGAAGGCCACCTCTTGTTGGAAGTGTGTGTTATTAGGAAATAGGTAAGCGCTAAAGTGAATTACGGTTGGACTGGCTAAGTCAAGAACACCTTTAAAAGACCACACAGCACCTGGGTGCTATAACCAAACAACAACAAAGAACTAACTGATTTCTGCCAAAGGGGCAGGTGGTCTCACCAGCACATTTTGGGGGTTTTTCCCCCCAGTTTGTATGTACGGATCAAATCACACAAACTCCCAGAGCATCAAGTACTTCTTTCAAAAGCAAATTCCCTGCTATTCCTGTCTTATGAGGAAGCCAACAACAAGATGCTTCAGAAGGTGGGGGCTGGAAATGGTGATACTGGGTGGGCGAAGAGGCAGGATACATGTTGATCATGACACTGGTCAGCCTTGTTTGGTTTCAGAGCAGATGAGGGAGTTTCAGGAGCTGTAGCACTGCCTGGTGTTCGCAGCTCTACACCTTTCAGACCCCACTGTAGGATATGAAGGTATCCAAGAAGCCTCTCTTCTGCCTGACACTGATCGATTTGCAGGCATTAGCACCGTGATGGTGTCCATGTCCGTGCGGTGCAAACACATCATTATATACAACACACAAATTTTATGGATCAAAGAAGAGGCAATCAGAGCCCTCCTCTCCTAAGCTGGCTCTCTGCACTTTTTAAATGTCTTTTTGTGGTCAAGTTGAGGGTAAAAGCTCCACCATGTGGGAGAAGCTTAGCACTAGCCCAGGTGAACACGGTGGCTGCTGGTGGGGGATACACAAACGCATGGTCCTGGCAGGACCAGCACCACCACTGAGACCTTCAAACCACTACTGGAGCCGGAGAAAGCTCCCAAGGTTCAGAAGCCATAAACACCCCGTGCCATTTCTTCAATTTAAAACACACTGTTACTGCAACACACACATTAATACTTGTCAGTTATCAAAAGGAGGGAGCTCAGAGTACTTCCTATGCTTTTGTTTTGTGGGAGAGTAACTTTTTCCAGGCCCATGCATGATACTTGGTGCTGTATGACTGAACACAGTGAATAATCACCAAAAAAAGAAGAAGAGAAAAAAAAAGGAACTGTTCCATGTTTCAGTGAAGAGACAGCCTGCCAAAACAAACATATTATGGCTGCAAAGCAAAGTAATGTGTCTGTAATTTTAAGCTCTGTCCACTTTAGTAGTTCAACAAGTTTTTTCTCTCCCCCAACCAACCAAGGCAGTAAGTTACAGCCCCAAACCCGCAAGAGCCCAGCTGCACCATGCAGGAGCGTGGCGGTGGGGAGCAACAGGCAGTTCAAAGGGAGTGACACCCATGGAACACTGCAATAAATCTACCTCCAAAGCCCCAGACAGTTGTGCTAAATAAGCAGGATGCTATTTCTAAGCAGCTTTTAAAGAAATGAAACTATTTAATAGGAATATTCCCGAGTCTTTTATTCGCAACAACCAGCCACACCAGTAAGCCAAAAAAAAAGAAAATAAAATCTGTTGGCTAAAAAAAAAATATTAGCAATAACATTAGAAAACACTGTCAGAGTTTCAGGGTTGCATTTATAGCAGTAAAAGGGAAGAAGCATTAAGTATTCTTCAGCATCAGAGGAAACAATTTTAAAAGCGCATTTTAGAAGAAAACAACTGGGAAAAATATCTTCATTTCAGAATTTAAACATATTCACTACAAGTTTTTTTAAAACAAGAGCCTAATCAGCATATAGGGACGAGGATTTCAGCAGCGACTACTGATTGTGCAGGTGTTTTTTACTAGCCCCATCTGAACAGCCAGCCTATTCAGCCGGGGGATTAAGCACGTGCGGGGAAGAAAGGCAGCGTCGTCTGTCAGGGCAGGCGGTTCGACCACCAGCCCAAGGCTGGCCGTCCCTCACCCGCACTGCCGCGGCACACACCGTACCCGTCAGGCAAGAGCCCAACGTGGTGGGCACCAAGGCAGCAAAATCCGGAATGGTAATTCCTATAAAACTATATCTCCACTCTGCCGGTGACTTCTCACACAGACACAGAGGAGCCTTTCATCCCTTCTTTATTTTTGAGAACATCAAATCATACAGGCTGGTAGAGAACCTTGGGATCATCCAGTCCAACCATCAGCCCCACTCTAAAAAGGTCTCCCCTACACCAGATCCCCCAACACCACATCTCATCGACTCTGAAACACAGTCAGGGATGGGGAGTCCACCACCTCCCTGGGCAGCCCAGTCCAGGCTCTGACCACTCTTGATGGGAAAAATTCTTTCCTAATGTCCAGCCTAACCCTACCCTGATGCAGCTTGAAGCCATTTCCTCTTATTCTATTGCTAATTACCCCTGAGGAGAGACCAGCACCAACCTCCCTACAATGTCCTTTCAAGCAGTTGTAGAGAGTGATGAGGTCTCCCCTCAGCCTCCTCTTCCTCANGCCGCAGTGCAGGACCTGGCACTTGGCCTCGTTGAAGCTCATAACCCTCATGGAGTTAAAAAAGGATCTGGATGGAATGTAGCGTGAAGTACTGAATACAGTCAACAGCAGGGAAAATTATTCAAGAGATACTAAAATTGCAGAAAAATTATTCTTACCTCCCCCCTAAATGTGATTTATCTACAGCACTCATTGATATCTGAGATAGATAGCACCTTCTTCCACCTTAAAAGTCCCTCTGCAGAGCTTCCCTGCCCACATGCAGATCAACACTCCCACCTAACTTGGTGTCATCTGCAAACTTACTGATGGTGCTCTCTATATCCTTGTTGAGATCATCAATAAAGACATTAAACAGAAATGTTATTTAATGGGTAACAGATAACAAAGAAGAGCTGGTAACTGCCTCCTGAAGGGGGTAAGGAAGAGGGAAGGTGACTGTCCTGCTGCCCCCAGCTTCCAGCCTGGGGGCAAGTGACAGGTCATCTCTCACTCTGCAACTGCACCAGAGCCAAGAAGCAGCCCCATCCCCACCACCAGACTGACTCCTCTGGCCACACCACCATTTCTCCCAGGGCACGGCTGTAAAACCAGGAGCCCTCCTAAGCCAGAAGAGGCAGGGGGAGATCCACCATCTTGCCCAGTATGAGATACAACCCTGACACCTGACTGGCCTGATCCACACACCATCACTGTGACGGCACAGGGTGGCCACACGTAGAGCTTCTTGCTCCTCCACCACTCTGGGTTTTCCAGGCTGCCAACACCCTACTTGCGGACAACCCAACCCAGCTAAAGACCAGCCACAAAGAGGGGGTCACACATGGTCATAAAGGCTGTCAGGCTGCAAAGTCCTGCTCTGGGCCTGGAGCTGGAAGAGACACTGAGATTTTCCAGGCAGATCAAGACAGGTTCCAAACGTTCGGAGAAGCTGAACAAGAGTTTTCAACGCTGACATGACAAGCTGGCAGGGCGCCACCAACAGCAGCACTCCCTGGGGAATCACACAGCACGGGAGAGCTCGGGGTGCTGAGGAGAGACCTCCCAGCCACCCACCACGACCAACCATCTCCAGAGCTTCCACCAGCATTCCCCAGCTGCTGCACACCTCCTGACACCCCAAGTAACCCCACCCCAACAGCCAGCTTCTCTTTAGCAGTCCCTGGCGAGACACCCCTGTAGCAAACCACCCCAAAGATGCCCTCCCCTTTTAAAATCTCATCCCTAGAGTCTGATCCCGGCTACTAAGGAGGTTGATTTTCCAGCATTTAACATCCAGGGGGATATTCAGCAGCCTGGGTGGGAGGGATAAAATCAGCCTCTGTCATCGCTGCTGAGAGCCGGCTCTTATACCCACGTAGCCAGTTGGCACTAGCCAGTTATATCTCCATTAATCTGAATTGATGCTAATTCTGTCACTCATCATTACCACTCAGTCACTCCTAAATCAGCATTCTGGGAGACACCCCGATGAAGCTCTATCCTTACTAAGCGAGGATGAGGGTAAGTTTTAAGAACTGATTTTTCTTCAGTAAAGCTGTAATAAAATTGAAGGTCTTGAAGCTCTAGAAAGAGACTTTTTGAACGAAGACAGCCCTCGAGAACCTCTTTTCTCAAAGACAAGCTATCTTTGCAGAACTAACTCAAACATTTCCCATGCCCGTAAGTAAGGCTACTTTTACCAAGCACATTGCTCCCACCCAACCTGTTAAAAGACATGCCTCCTTTTTAGTGTCAAACCCCCTCAGTCAACTGCACCAGCACCAACCTGAATTTTGAGCTGGACTGGACTCTCAGCTCAGCTAACGGCACTGCAGCATCCACGGATGACTTAGGTGACCGGTTTCAAACTACAAATGATGCTTCGGCTAAGGCTTTTATGAAGTCACACTCCATTTTAGATTCCCATTTCCCTTTATTACAGATACCTCCAACAAGCTCCTTCCCACAGCATGAGCACCCCACCACATCCGCTGTAAAACACCTCCCTCCACACCCCACACCTGCCCTTAATGCTTTTCTTGGGCCAACAAGGAACAGTTAGGGGCCACCTTCCTCTTGGTGTTTTTCACAAACATGGATAGTCAGCATCTCCCTCCTCACAAACCAAAGTGGAACTTCCTTACTCCAAAACAATCTTCACATAGGCCAAAAACCCATGTGCAAACACTAAGCACCAAAACGTGTGACTATTTGGATAAAGTGCTAATGCCTCCATATAAATGGGACAGGATGCATTCAGAGATGCATACAGCTATTTCATGTCTCACCTCAGGAATTATCATTATGTCAGTCTCTGCAGCGGAACTGAAATGAACTCAAGAGACGTAGAAGGCGTTGAAGACACCAGCAGTACCTCCTATAGCGGTGAAACACTCATTACAGACTTGACATCTAAATACTGACTTGCGCTGATCACGCTTAACTTGTCAGATGCCTGATGATCCCAGAACAAGGCAATATATCTGTAATCATTCATTTCAGTGGCCCATAAGTTTTGCGTTCAAAATAGCAAGTACTGGGGCATATTTTATTTATACACTCAGTGGCTATAGAGAATAATCTTGTCGTTGTTCAAACTGCTTAATCTGTCTCAGCATTTAAAATTAAGTTGCAAAGAACCACTAGTGCTTTTAACTGTCCTTAAATTACATTAATTGTATTGTTAAGCACTTTAACAACCTTGTGAAGGAAGCTAAGTAAATCGCTGCTCAAAACTCTCAGTAACCACCTCCAAGCCTCCACGCACAGGACAAGAGCTGTCAATAGCCCCAACCTGCAGAACGAGGGTCTCAGAGATGACCAGATAAGGAGCAAATCAAAGCAGAGGCTACTTTCACCACTTGCCCAGGCAAGGAGCTATGTCAACATCAGCCACCGTAACATCAATGTACTGTATGCAGGGAGCAACGCGGCGAGCACTGAAGTTATGCTGTCATGGTTCTATTTACACCCTGTCCTGCCAGCAGGCAACTGATGTCACCCGCCTGCACACAACAGGAACAAATTCACAACCTAGAAATTTCTGCTGGCGAGAGATCAACAGGCTGTAACAAGCACGGAAAACAAACCTATCCGGCCTTTAGCCGGAGCTCACCCATCTCCTGCCTGAACTAAAACATTTAGGCTACAACTTCACCGCTTCACCTGCAAAGGTGTCATTACTGGTGCCAGCGACAACCTGAAGCAAAGTCACTCTCAGCGACCACAGCCTTTGGGTTTTTAGCTCTACCAACTCATTTATGGGATCTGCTGTTTATACCCTGTGTCACTGAAGAAGACATACACACACATATATATATTTAACTATGTATAGGTGTGTCAGGGTGGTCAAACAGCTTGACAGAAATATTTGTGTTATAAATAAGCCTGCCTGTCCCAACACGCACAACAGCGGAACTTGCCCAAAACGGCAGCCTTTTGCTGACAAATTTGTAGGGCAACAACAGGCAGGAGCTGCAGCAAACAGGGTTGGATTGGTTTCAGGATGCCAATTGTATATTCAGAGGTACTCGATACACCGAGAAGAAACAATGGGATGAAATAAAGAAATCCTGAAGTTTCAAGCCATCTGTATGTATCTGTACTGAGTATCAAACCATCTGTATTATATTCTTGGATCAGCTAAAGCAAACCACTGGCACCAGTGCCAAGTTTGGCAGCAGAGACGATTTGGATCGCCACCAACGAGAGTGAGCTACCATGCCTTTTAGAATAAATTTTGTAGCAAACACCAAAAGGGTTGATCAACACAGATTATCACAGCTACAACAAGCCAACTAGCTTAGAAAACAGCCATTTGCCATCCCACAGTGTTTGATTTTATACTCATATGATATGCTCCATGCCTAAAAAAAGAACTTAAACTTCTCACTGTCCCACAAGGGAAAAACCACGGCTAAAACCACTCAAACGGGTTTTGTACAAGGACACAAAGCACCTGCATGTGGTGTCACCCAGCCCAGTGCCATACATCAGCTAAGGCTCAGAGGCACCTCCAAGTACATCAAACAGCAGAGAGGGGACACTGGAATTGCACCTCAACCCCCACCCTCAGCAGCATTTTGCAAGGCTCACACATGTCCTCAGGTCATCCCCCACTGCAGTGTGAGATAAATCTTGCTGTCCTTCTTTCTCCCTGTGCTCAGGCCCCGTGAGGCCACCCCTCAAGTCTTGTGTCCAGTTCTGGGCACCTCAGCACAAGAGAGATCTGGAGAGGCTGGAGCGAGTGCAGAGGAGGGACACAGAGCTGGGGAAGGGCCTGGAGAATCAATCTTATGGAGAGCGATTGAGGGAGCTGGGACTGTTTAGTTGGAGGAAGAGGAGGCCGACGGGAGACCTTGTCACTCTCTACAACTACTTGAAAAGACATTGTGGAGAGGTTGGTGCTGGTCTCTTCTCACAAGGAATTAGCAATAGAACAAGAGGGAATGGCTTCAAGCAGCAGCATAGTAGGGTTAGGCTGGACATTAGGAAAGAATTTTTCCCATCAGGAGTGGTCAGAGCCTGGACTGGGCTGCCCAGGGAGGGGGTGGAGTCCCCATCCCTGACTGTGTTTCAGAGTCGATTAGATGTGGTGTTGGGGGATCTGGTGTAGGGGAGAGCTTTTTAGAGTGGGGCTGATGGTTGGACTCGATGATCCCAAGGGCCTTTTCCAACCCGAATGAGATTCTACGATTCCTTCTTTGGAGACACCTGGCAGACCAGCCAGTACCCAGCGACCCACACTCATCTTCGTTTTCTCCAGCTCACTCCAGCCTCTACCATTCTACAACAACAACTTGTTTCTCCTGGGAAATTCCATCTACCCTTTGAAGTCTAGCCTAAATTTCAAAGGCAAAAATATCAAAATATCCTTGAGGATAAAGGTGCTGATGTGAAGAACATTGACTAACCCCAGTAATTTTATTTTCGTATTTTAAAAGAGCCCAAAAATAACTTTCACCACTTTTTCCTCTGCTGAAGATTTTTAAGAACAATCCGCCTACCAAAAAGTCTAATTCTCTTAGCGCTCAGGATTTTGCATGGGTGGAACTCTATAGCTAAAAGTGATGATAAATAACACCTCCTCAATCCTGCATTCCCTACAAACAGCTTACAAGAATTAATATACTGAGGTGATTCTCAAGGTTTAACTAGAGTTTCCCCACCATCTGATGTCCACCTGAAGTACGCTTGGTGAGACATCAAGACCAAGGTAGTACAACATGAAGTTTAACAGTCTCTGTTACCCTCCATCCTCTGTACCTTCACTGTCATGAAAATGCGTAACTTTGGTATGTTTCTGGCATGGAGAATTATCAGATGTAACAGATCCCCACAACCAAATGTGCCAGCAGCTCACCCACCTCACCCTGCAGACAGCCCGCAACCCTTCGCTTTCCTGGGAAGTACAAGATCTGCCCTAAACTGAAGATACAAATCCCTGACGCCAGGTTGCAAGGGTTTTTTTTCAGTATTCACACAGCATTTAGCTGTTAAATCAGCAACATTAAGCAGTGGGTTTCTTTCAACCTTTTGTACAGTTTATATACAAACCATACCAACTGATAAAAAACAATGTCTTGAAGTTCAAGAACTGGCCTGCATGTTCTTCTCGACTATAAACCTGTCTCACCAAGAAAAGGCCCCCACAAACCTCCCACCAATTAAATGGGTAGAACAGAACTGTTTTAAAACTTATCCATGCACTTAATGCACAGCACCGTCAGAAGTCTCATATTAAAGGTCTCGAGGAACAGCAGAATCATCCCCTTTCCCCAATAAAACACATTTGCACTTTAAACTATGCATATTGTTTAACTCTGTTAGGAATCCTATTATGAGAAACTTATTTTATGAGTCTGCCAAAAAGGATGGTTACCAGAAGCATAATCACAGTGAGCAATAAAGGCTGACATATTTCTAAGCGATTATAGCAGGTGTTTTAAAGGCATCAAGCTATGGAATTACAAATCCATTTAGAAAAAGTAAAAGGCGACCAGAAGGTTCAAACCCTCCCAAGCAGCCGAATATTGTTCCTCCTCCTCCCCTGCAGGCAGCAGCAGCTCCACCACCAACTCCACCATCAACTCCAGCAAGTCAAAAGGAGATCCTATTAAGCAGTGAGGTAAAACAATCATTGGGAAAAAATGAATTGAGAGCCTCCAAAGGAGGATGCAGCAGATAGATCTATATACACACTACAATGCTCAGGAAAATGTTATCACCCAAGAATTGCCAGATCTGTTTTAAAATGCTGTTCCTTTTCAATGCCATTAAGCAGGGTCGCATGTAATAGCTTAGATCTAGGAAGATGCTTCCAATAAAAGAGAGTCCAATATGGGGAGGGGTCCTACAAAAAGTACAGTACTCTAAGATTAAGTACAGTACTAGGGATGCAACAAATCCTATTCCAGCCTCTCAAAAGCCTACAGCCCAGAACGGGTGGAGGAAGTTCAGGGAGAGCTGACTTGCCAGTAGAACATGTAACTTTACAAACGATTGGCAGTTATCAAAATTGCATAAGCCAAGAGACAACACTAACTATAAATATGACTACCAGCTCTTCCACACAACCCCAAAGCGTCCTGCCAAGCCCTCCTTCGTGTTCTCTCTCACACAGACAAAGGCCTCAAAGCCATGGGACATCTGCCAGGGAAGCAAATGAAGTTAAAAAACCAGAAGAACATGAACATGTACTAACCTAAACTTGTGTGTTCTTTCTTCCCAATTCCTCCCCCAACACCTCTCCCTACAAAGAAAACGTCTCACTTTACTGTACCTCTTTTCCTTCTCCCAGTCTTAACTCTTGGACCAATGTTTTCAAGTTTCCCTACCTTTGAAAAAATAATGTTCAGTTCTTAAATGTTTTGCCAGATCTGGACCACACCCTGCCCTCTCCCAAAATCTTGGTTGTTTGTCTCCTATTGCACACAATCAATTATAGCACTTTCAGGTTTGTATTTTGCATGGTGGGAGCTGATCCAGAAAGGAGATTATGCCTGTGTGAGCTTGCGTGTTTACACAAACACACACACATATACGCACACCTTTATAAAACTCTTCTGTTTCCAGACAACTTTAGGGGATTTTTCTCAAACTGAGTTTTTCACCTGTAAGCAGATAGCACTTGATACAAAAAAAAACCACCCCAAAGTGGCTGAAAATTCCACTCACCAGGTCATGCTAGTCACTGAAAACATGAAAGGGAAGAGCAACATCTTTGTCACTCTATCACCACAAGAACCAAGTATCTATCAGAAGCAATAACTGCAGAAAAATGCACACAGACACCCAGCAGATATCTCCAGCTCCGCTGTACATTTCACTCTCCCCGTTCTTATTCCCGGATTCGGTGTCAGACACCAACTCTGATGTTTGACAAAAAAGGGATACGGCAGATTGCCCACCAGCCGCATCGTGTGCTGCCAAGTGAGAAATACAAGCTTGGAAACAGGCTCGAGATTCCAGCCAGGACAGCAAGGCTCGAAGCATCACACCAGTGACATAACGAAGCGTGGTGGGGAGAGGCTGGAGGGGACATGGGAAGTTATTGCATGAAACAACTCTGTAGGGCATGCAAAGGAACCGCTTTTGGTACCGAGCAAGACAACTTAATCATTTAGGATTACCGAGAATAACTGTGGTTTTCTTCCTTCTGACTTTTCTTTTTTTGTTAAGTCTGACTGCAAAATCCCCTGAACTAGTCGAATCTGAATTTTCTGACTTATTTTCACTTTCCTGTGCATGTTCTCTATCTATTGTTTTATTAGCTGCTGGAAAGCAACACTGCGATCAGCTTTCAGACCATTTGATCAGCTTTCAGACCACTGGGCAGAAGCAGGATGACCCTGGGTCTAGTTCCCAACTTAGGACTCCTGCAAGATTTGAAAAGAAAGTTTACATCCTAGAAAAGACAAGAATCATCTTGTTAATTGGTTGGGTAGTTAGCACAACAACAGTGTGAACACCACATGTAGACAAATACTCCCATTTGTCTTGTCTTCAGACAGTTTTCAGAAGACAGACATTTTTATCAGCGTATCTGTTAACACTTTCCTTCAGAAAATATGTTTCGCCTGCCAGCAAACAAACAACAAAATAATGTGTCATATCTGTAAAAGGAGGGAGGGAAATAATCAGGATTAGCTTTGGAGTGCTGTGATAAAGTAAGACCAATCTCATGGTGGAACCTGGAGCTGGTGTTTTAGCCCAGCGCTCACAACCTCGCATTTTCTTCTGTTACCTTGCAGTTCCTACACACACCGTCACACGGAGATTCTCTCTGGTTCTGCTTCTTCACACTGACCAGAGAAACGTGATGTGGATGAACCCAGCCTGCACTGGGGGAGCCGGTGGGAAAGGAAGCACCTTACTACCCCGGCAGTGCTGCAGCTCAGAGACCCAAACCGGCATGGCAGATACAGGCCAGGGATGGAAACCAGAGAGCAAAGGGGAGATGGCACTCCTTGTCCAAACCCTTCTCAAGCCAAGGAGTACCACTGGAACTGTCTTACCTGCTAATTTAAGTTACAAGGAAAAAAAAATAATAAATGCAAGATTCTGTTAACTTTTTCTTTAACTGTACATAGCAGCTGCTGGGTTCCAATTCAGGAGCACAGGAGAAACTTTAACCACGGGATCACACTTTTGAGTGAAGCTTCCAAGATCCTGGAAACATTTTTACTAAGTTCCATAAATTGTAGTTCTAATTAAGGATTAAATTTGGAGACTAAACACCTCTTTATTTGAGGGCAGGGAGGCTTAAATCTTTTGTGTTAATGCTGAGCTATATCATCTGATATTTTTGCTATGACCAACCTATAAAACCTGTCAGCTTCACTCAGCTTACACAGGGCTCTAATTATGTTTAACTAGAATCTGAATGATATAATTACTTAACATCTTATAGCACAAACTACTGAGGACATCTGGTTGAGCAACTGGCAAAGGAGTCGGGAGAAATAAAATGCCTGTTCCATACCTGCCCAGGACCCCTGCAAACAGCTCTTCCTCCAGACAAGCTCCTTTTTTCCATCCCACCTGAAAGGAGCCCCGCAAGAACAAATCATCCATGGGTTCAAAGGGAGAAGTCAGGTGAGGAAAAAACTCTTTGAGTGCCACAAGCAGGATGACAGGACTTTGAAGGACTTTTTAGTTTTGCTTTGTTCTTCATCAGGCAAAAATGCAGATCAGTCTCTTGCATCTCTGGGGCTCCTTCTCCCACCGTTCTTCAGAAACTGAGAACCAGAAGATTGCCAGGAGCACTAAAACTGATGGCAGCTCAGCTACACCAGTGACAGCAGGAAGGGCCCACACCTGCAAGCCTTGAGAGATTTTAAAGTTTTTAACCATTGCAATTTTAGCAAAACCAGGGAAAACTCCACTGGGGCACCGTGAAGTCATTCCCACGGAGCCCACTAGGGTTGAACTGGAAATACCCAGCGATACAAGCTGAAGGATCTCTTTTTGGCCATGAAGCACTTGGCTGAAATGGTTTTCATAATGTCACAGCAGGTCAGAGTCCTTCCTTGGGCCTGGCCGGCTGCCAGCATGACACCGTACCACCCACCTGAGGGCTGTTCAAAGGAAAGGGTGCCCGAGACACAGGAAACTGCTACGGTGACCCATATTGTGCAGACAACGCTCACACTTTGATCTCTTCTCCTTGAAACCACAGTGCACCATACCCAACGGATTAACCTGACGTGGTCAAAGAAGATCTAAAACCTAGAAGTTCTGGTTAAAAACCCAGTTAGAGCTGCAGTTTTCTGTCTTCTCCTTAACGAACAGATGGAAACCAGCAATAACCATCTGTGTAAAGCAGCAGTAACTGTAAAGCACAATAATTCCACAAAAATACACTAACAAGGTCAGTTAAGTGTTTCTCTAATTGTCTACTGCCCATGACCTTTTTCAAAGATTTCAGACAAGAAACAAAACCAAAACAACTTGTGAAAGATCTTTTGGCACCTTCAGTCGCACAGTTTGGTTCTGTATCCTGGAGAAATTCCAGTTCCAGTTGGGAACAACACTCTGCCTTCCCAGATTGTGCCCCCCCCTCCCCTCTCCTGTGGACATCCTCCTTCTTCCACCTCCTGGATCCCCCAGGTAGGACATCCAGCTTCCACGCTCCACCACAAAATTGATTATCCCTGACCGAGCAGTAAAACTAAACCATTCCTGCATGTGCAATGCAGCAAAGGTTTCAGAATTCCTTCAAGATCAAAGCCAGTCTATTAATAAACTTATATTTTTATATTCCATGCAGCTGAAAAATCCAATTAAAACATTGCAGTGACCTTTTACCAGAGAACTAACTACTGTCACAGTGAGGATAAAGTGTCAGAAGACAATCTAAGCTGGGTTCCAGCAAAAAAGGGATAGATACTGGAAGCTACTATTACAGTTGTTTTCCTTCAGCCATGGGGTGGTAAAGGATGGCCTAATTCAATAGGAAGATCTGAGAGGCTTTTATTAGGTCTCTGAACTAGTATAACTGACAGTTAAACAAAAAAAGTGTCAGGCCTTAAGTCAGCATTTAGAAAGTAAATTTATAATGAAGAGCTGACAATCCAGAAATCCTACAAAGAGGTTGCTGCCAACCATCAGCTTTTTTTTTCCTAAGAAAAAA
Organism: Jacana jacana; assembly: GCA_013400555.1. Lineage (NCBI taxonomy): Eukaryota > Metazoa > Chordata > Aves > Charadriiformes > Jacanidae > Jacana > Jacana jacana. The sequence goes on from VZTM01040204.1 coordinate 1,302,293, forward strand.
AAAAAAACAAACTAGCTATAGAATGAGAATTTCTTACTGCTGAAATTAACTTCTCCATTTGTTGGTAAAATAATTAGAGCAAATAAATAGGGCGTAAAACCCCCATGATATATGACTGCATTTTGCCACAATATCTAGAAGCAAACAAGGTAAAAAAGCAACGAATGCCCCAAAACAATAGAAGTTGGTGCATTTTTTTTTCAGCAGGCACACGCCTGCTCCCTCACCACCTTCCATTTCACCTACCTGTATGAAACCAAAGTTCACTTAGAAAAGGAAAAATCACCAATACATCCAACATCTCCTGATCTCGGGAGCTTCCACCTTTGCTTATGTGCTGCAGAAGACAGCCTCTCACACCGAATGCTGCCTACCGTCACCTTTCACCAGGGTCCTGAGGGTACCAGCAGGCACCAGCCCGCGAGGCTGGAGACACAACAACCTCCGGCGCAGCAGGCAGCCGCCCGGCACAGAAGGCACCTTTTCCAGCTCTGGGAGAGACGGCGCTGAGTGACCAAGCGCCACAGCCCCCAGACAAACTCTTCAAACCTTGCAGTCACGTTAATTTTCAAAAAGATGGCACATACGACAGCTCCAGGGCAGAGCCACCACCTTCCAAGATCCTGAAAACAGTCCAAACTACTAAATTCTTCTCCTAATCCTACCTAAAGTAGGTTTTCACAGTTCCAATTTCAGGCTTCAAGGCCTATTTACAGGACAGAAAATCCCAGATAGTGACATTAATCAAGTTTTACTTAGCTTGGCACTCTGAAGTACCAGCTATTCTCGGGATACGCCAGGACATCTCAGACGCTAACGGGTTCTAATTTATTATCCAAAACAAGCTGGTCACAGCACAGTGTGTGTGCTCTTTCAATCGTTCCTGCTGTATTTAACATAGCATCCCAAGAAAAAAAGAAAAAAAATCAACAAAGTACACAGTTCTAGCTTCTCAAATCGATGGTGTGGAGCAGAGCACAGGGCTCAGACAGAAATGAGGAGTTGCCCAAAAGAAAGCAGCTTTCCAATACAACTTTCCAATCACAGGACTGCCCAGAGCTCTGCCTGCACACATGAGGAAAGCCTGGAAGTGACTCCTCCTCACCAGCACGGAAATAGCAAACAACATTTTATACATAAACCCCAGAACATGGCTTTGTAAGACAATTTAATTTGATTCCTCATCTAAAAACTGGGGAAATAATCCCCAGCACTGCAGGGGTTAAGAACTGTCAGTAAGACAGACATGACCCGCACTGGAAAAGCTTTCTTCCTTAGGGAAGTGGGCAAAGATAAATTCCCACAGACGAATTCTTCCCTCCTCACTGTCTCCTTCACCCCACACCTAATGCTTCTCGCATCCTGTGAAGCAAGAGCTCGGCAGCCCCCTGAGTTCACCCCTCCCAAGCAGCAAGTACATGCTCACTTCTGAAAGGGCTGGCGGGGGGGAATAAACCAAAAGAGGTTTCCGAGTTCAAGCAGCAACCGTGAGTTTAAAGTAAGGTTTGCTTGAGAAAAGGGGCAGGGTGTTTTGGAGAGCAGTGGAGATGAGCTGCCCTTTTCCAAAATCCAAATAATCTCAATAGCAAGACTCTGTGCCAAAGAAAACGCACAGAAACCTATAAGGAAAAGAAAACTACGGCTCCTGAAGGAGACAGGACAGAGGAGGAAGAAGGGAAGGGAGCAGTAACCACTGCATTTACAACTTTTTCTTTTCTATTTTTTAAATATATCAAACACTTCTTGCACTCACAGAAAAGAAACTAAGGTTACAGTTGTATAAATCAACTGTACAGAGGGCTCTCCACAGAAAATCAATTGCAAGACTACTGGCTCCTGCTTTTTAAATGCTTAATATTATCCTATCCCCACAATTAATATTAGAAAAGCAACTCCGCTCATACCAGACATAGCAAACCAAGGTTGAGTGCTATCAATATTAACACGCAAACAGAGAAACAGATATGTCATTTGCTGACAAAATTAACATTATCATATTTCAAATCACAGACAAAGGGTACATTTTATTTATGCCTGAAAATGAAGCAAACGTCTTTAAGTGATAACATGACATAAATTTACTTTGACATGCACATGCAGTAAAATGTGTAAATACCCAATAAAAATAAGATGAAAATTACAGACAATTACAGACAAAACACAAGTATAAATTTTATTGAGCAATTCTGACAACATTTGTATCTCACATCAACGTAACAAGAAGAAGAATGAAGTTCATTAGAAACATGAGATAAAGGAAGAGGCCAAGAAGTCCCCAGACATGGCAGCAGACTGGCAGGGGGGGAATCTGTCTGTTCACAACCATGGCCTGGGTCAGAAAACCACAACTACACATGTGTTAAAAATTAAGCACATGCGATAATGCTTACTGGGTCAGGGCCTTTGTGTTGTGCTAAATAAGGATGAAGCTTATTCACCTTTGCAAAGCTGATGGAGCTGAGCAAGAGACCCACCGGCGGCGGCGGGAGCCAGAGCTCGGCATCAGAGCGCAGCCCCGCTCCAGCCTCCCAGCGATTCGGGAGGCAAAGGCAGGCGGAATAAGTAGGAGATCAATATTTCTGATGGCACAACGAGACATCTAAATCATAACCCCTAACCCTGCTGACAGTCTGAGCGGAACGCTATCGACACTTAGACTACAAAACCTGAGCAATTGGGATAAAAGATAAAAGTTGCCTTAAGAAAAACTTTCAAGCTACCGGATCTTCACGAATAAAGAATTCCAGCCGTCAGACACAAGTCTAACACCCAGATAAAACCTCACACACCGCTATTTACAGTCCCTACAGCCACTGGAGCATGGCTTGGAGAAAAGCTCTGCCAGTGACTGAAGACGTTCCTCCACCTGAGTCCACCCAGCCTGAGACAGGGACCTCGCTGAGTGCTGCAGTTTAAAACACTGCAGCCACAAAGTGCTGAATATCAAATTCAACATTCGTATTGCCAGATGCCTATAATGTACATTTTAAGCAGCCCCTAGTAGTCGGAGAAATCTGAAGGGAAAATTGGTAAATTGCGTATCTTGCCTTCAAACAGGGTCCCAAAGGACAGGGAGGTATGTTTTAAAGTGAGAGTGTGTGTTTGTGTAACTCCAGATTGTAACTTTGGAACCATTGGCAGGAAACATTTTCTCCCAGCGATGTGGTACCAATCACCACCAGTATTCTTTTAGGACACCCAACTACTCAGGTTTGGGGTTTTTTCCATATTCATGTCTATAGGCACTGTTTCCAGTAACAAGCCCAAGAAGCACCTACAATTCGACAGCAGTGTATCCGCAGTTTAACTGATTTTGAAAGAAAGCTAACAAAGGCACAGAAAACGTAACAACAACTAAGGCTTATTTATCCACAAGACAGAATTAAGTGGTGGGACAAAGGAGTAGTAACTGCTAACTCACAATCCCGTGTCCCAAAGCGGGGTCAGAGGCATTGTCCCCCCTTTCCCAGACGAAGTGAACCACCAGAGGCCGAGGGACACACTCGGAAGCCCCAGCAGAGCCAGGAAGGGGCAACACCCCCTGCTGACAGCAAGGCTGAGGCTCCCAACTTCTTTCCAAATCCCTACTACCCCACTCAAACCGAATCCAAAGCAATTAAAGGCTCTGTACATTAGTACTGGTCCCCCAAAGCGTTATCGCCCAAAGTACTCGCAGGGCCAGGTTTTTGACGGGCTGATGCCCACCAGCCAAAGCTTACTATGCTGGTTACAGAAATCTTTGGTTTTCCTTAAAAGAATGGCTCAGCAGCACCATGCATCCTCCGATGCCCTTCAGAGGCACCCGGGAGAGCAGGAGGAGTAAGACTTCACCCACCAAACTTTGATGCATTTCATCATCTGCAGCACTAACTTTTAGCTTTGCAGTTCAGTTTCTACAGGAACCAGCCAGGGCATTCCCGTGCAAAACATATGACCTTTTTGTATCTAAAATGTTTCTAGTCTGAATCTTGCTAAAATAAAAAATAATTTAAATTAAAAGGCTGTTAAATTGGGAGTTTTCTTTTTTTTAAGTAAGAGCAGTGAGAATGCTTCTACCATTCATAATTCCTTAAAACATTATCCAAGTGGTTGAAAAGCTATTTAAGTCTAACAGGAACATAAGCCCTATTTGTCACAGGGCAACACTAAAAATCTGTCAGTGTAGGCTCAAGTCATACCATCACCCTGGTATCTCCTCTCCAAATCTTCCCAGGATGTTTCCACAAGAACAGCTTGGTGGTAAACCCCAGGCTATCCTTTTACGGGGCCAGGGAGCGCAGGTGAGCTGGATTCGATTGAAACACCAGGGCCAGGCGTTTGTTGGGAGACCCTCCATGCTCCCCAGCTGCACGGCCGAATATTTATATAAACTCTAAAATAAGCTCTCCTCTTCTCCCAACTGCAGTAAGAGTTTCATTTCCAAGTCCTAGGCGTAAGCTCCCTCCTTAACTCCTTCCTTTCTTCACCACTTCCCTTTATCCCAGACAGTCCTTTAAACAGTGTCATTTCCCCCACTCCACCTGGTTTTGTCTTTACTTCCCTGCAGTATTACTGTCCCCAGTTTGTCACACAGGAGCCACAGACTGAAGCCCACATCTCTCAGCAAGGAAAGACCAGACCTCCACTGAGAGAGGTGATTCAGGCTCCCTGGACATACATGCCCCCAAAACCCACAAGAGCAACCCCACCACAACATGGTAACCAGCAGCATGGGGCCATTTGCTTTCTGTAGTTCAAAGGATGCTGTAAAAATGTTTGCAGGAGTTAAACCACAGCTGGGTCTCACCTGCATACTCCTGCACAAGGGCTCACACAACCATTAGCCAAACCCAAGATCACTGGATTCCATGAAATGAGGGATCTGACTCCACTGCAAAGTTAGTCCAGCCATTTAGCAATAATTTGGCCTAAATGTTCATATCCTTCACAGAAACCTTGCAGGGGCACTTCCAGCTGCTATTATGCCCAAGCCTACTTATTCACTAAGGTACAGTTTCATCCAGCAAAAATAGGAGCAAAAGGATCTGCTCAGCTCTGATGCACGAGCAACTCCAAAAAAGCCTCCAAGACAGTCATGGCCTACACCCTTACATGCCTTTAAAAGCTCACAGCCAGAAACACAAAGATACGAGGGAATTTAAAGCAGCTTAAATATTTTTGTGCATCTTTACCTCTGCTTCCCTGGAGCAGACCACTGTGGGTCCAGGAACCCGAGTGGGAGGCAGACAAGCACCTCCCTCCCTGAAACAGCTGCACAACTCCAGCCACCACAGAAACTTCCTTATTACTCCAACTGTCGAGAAAGGCATTAGGTGACTGTAAGGCAAGGAAGCGAGCGAACCGCCAGTGAGGGGAAAAGCTCCAAGACAGCGCTCTGAAAGGCTCCAACTTTCAAACCCACGTCCGCTGCAACGCATCCGCACAGAGCCCTTGGGCCGTCTCCTGGCGTCAGCACCTCCAGACCCAAAAATACAGTTATTCATCATAAACACTTCACTCTGCGACATCACAGATGTGACCAAGTAACAGCTCAGTAAGAACCGCTGTACCTGTACTACCAGGGAATCACAATGGATCTGGTACAAATTCTTTCCTGCCAACTGCTTTCCCAGAACTGGGAGTTTTCTGCCCAACACCCCAGAAAGGCTATTACATCCAACACCGGCACCCGTTGTCTCTGACCTCATAAAAACTTACCGCTCTTAACAGCCATCTCTCTCTCTGGATTTCCATGTTCTTCACAACCCAAGCAATAGAATACACTGTATTTTCTTCGTTCCATATATTGATATATAAAAGCAGAAATTACTATCTTAGGTGCCTTGTCAAGCTGGAGACAACAAAACCAAGCTAAGAACGTGCATGTCCCAAAATGAGTAAGATTTATCTTTACTAATTTAAGGGCATTAACTCTTCTGATCATGAGGTCCAAGTTTCTCTCATCTTTCCTGGTAAATTCAACACCGCACCCACCATCCCACGTGCGAGCGCTCTCGCGCCAATCTCTTTGTCCCAGACTCCTTGTCTTCTGCTGACTCCACCGTTTCAGCTTCACATCTTCCTCCCTACTCCTTCATGCGACGCTGGGACATTGTATTCTCAAATCCAGAAAACATTCTATTTACAGCACCTTGCCCATAAAGCACATGGGAAACACCCAAGCACAAAGAGAAGCAAAGCATAAAACGCAAAGAGCACGTGCAAGAGAAACCTCAATGTACAAGACGGGAACTTGCAACCCAGTTTACATATAACACATTGCAAATCAATGAATGCTGCCTGCTTGGTGTCTTAAAAAATACTAAGCATCCACCTATCTATTTATCTATATTTCTGTTCTTTACCCAATAAATAAACTGCCTTTGTTTTCAGCCTCAGCGCGATCAAATTGAAACTCTGGATTATGCATTTTTCTGCATCCACTTTTTGCATTACAAATCAGCTGCAAATAAAGAATAATTGTTCACTGGAATTTTAGACTGCATGTAATTTCTTCAATTGCACACGTTTCACCCGTTACTTATTTGGTATTGTTACAAACACCCAAGTACTGCAATCTTTTTCCAAAAACTAAAGCCCAACCACTGCCATACTGCAAACCCTCACGGCTGCATTTCTCCCTACATTATCCAATTAACCACAGACTTGGCACGACAGCAGAGCCATTGAAACGCACGCTGATTCTGCCATGTTTCAGATGGGCATTATTTCATTTGAGGAGCAGTAAAGAAGGCTGGAAAAGCTTTCAGAAATTTCTTTCCAAGGAACAGGACTCAAGGAATCCTATGAAAGCCAAATTCTCGAGCCAGAAGCGCACCAAGGGCTTTTCCTCGAGCGTGCCACGCATGTTCAGCGGCCACAGACACCACCCTGACCACCCCAAAAAGCCACAGCCCTCCAGCTGCAGGGAACCAATGACAGCTATCAGAGTACACTGTGTCAGCGGTGGCTTCTACATCCCTCTCAGTTCCCTCTACTGCATCTTCTTGAAGAGCTACCAAGCTGCTTTCACTACACATCTCTGATCAGATGGGGAGAAGCAGAACCATATTTATAGTAGCCAGAGACTCTCTTCTTGATCCACAAATTTAACTAGCATTTTAAGTAGTAAAGCACTGCCTACTTTCAGGACAGAATCTACAAGTTCTACAGTGACCTGCACAGATAAACAAAATTAAAACACTCAGATGCAATCGCTAATTCCACTTCTGATGAGTACATTAACTCCTTCACTTAAAGCAAATCACCTTGTGCTCTGGTACAATCAGATCCACCTAGAAGATGCCAAGAACTCCACCTGTTTCTAATTAAATAGAAGTATTTAAAAACTACTTATTACTACTTTACAGATTTCATTGCAAATTTTATAACCTTAGAAGATCAATGGTTTACCGTAAACAATTAGTCACGGCACGTATAGAACTAATACTCCATCCTTACTTGAACTGTATGTGATGCAACACCAGGATGAGATTTTAAAGACAGAAATGCATGAGCAAGATTTGGCTTCAGATAATCATTCCTTTGCTTGACAGAAACAAGTTATGCCATTCTGCTCAAAAGCAGCAAGAAACTCTCTTTTTTACCATTATGCATGCCTGTCCTGAAAAGCTATGACGACCTGTGCTTACTTCAAACACATAGTTCATTTACTTTTCAGAGGGTAGTAAATTTTTCCATTCATCCTGTGGATTCAGCTTGGATCTAGCCAGACCTAACTCATGCACCACTGCTGGTCACAAAGATACAGCAGGACCTGTCTGTCCTGCCACAGAGAAATACACACACACTCAGAAATATTAAGCAAACTCTGAAGGAGCTCTGCCCGCCATACCCTCAGGAACACGATGCTCCTCTTCCTGTTCTCCAGCAAAGGGCAGTTTTTATGGTGAAGGTGATGGTGACACCACAAAACTACAACCTGAAACAGGACCCACTCAACAGCAGGTACCCTTCACGCTGCTCTACGTCAACCCGATTCAGATCACACAATTGCTTCCAAACAGGAGATGCAGTTTTAACTCGAAGGCAACAGCATTTCTCCAGTGATTTAATTTGCGATTATTGCCACAACATTCACCGTTTGCAAGGATCTCCTTTCTCTAGGCACTGCCATTCCCTTGCCATCGCTTAGCAAACATGAGTTTGATACCTGCAACCTACATAGCAAACCGACGCAGAAATGCCATGCTATTTCCACCATTGCTTTAAATAAGATAACAAGCTTTGCCAGAGAAAAGGGTTAGGTGTCGAGCTGCATGCCTTTCGGGTACAGTCTCAAGTGATGAAGCCACGTTTGATACCTGCAGGAAACTGCCATTTTTCCATCTCATATTCCATTTGTGAACAGATCTTTTTGTTCTTTAATCCAAGTTCTGAATTATTTAATCCTGCCTCCAACTCCTGAAATCTCTCTTCCTATAAACAAAAGGTTATTTGGTGAAGGGAAATAAATAATTAAGAAGAGTGAGAAGACCCTAAAGTGATCCTGCCTCTGGTTTTAATTAATATTGATACAATCTTGAGAAACCTGTCGCTTAATATTACACGGCAGGTCGAAGCTCACCAACAGTTAAACGTTGTCTCCCAAGGGAGGGCAGAAGAGGAAGTTGCGAGCAGACAGGGCACATGTCGCTCCTCCGCCAGCGCCACGGGACTGCTCGGGCTCCGCTCCCCACAACCCCCTCGAGCAGAGAGGTTCAAAGACCCAGAGCTACGAGAGCTGGAGCTTACAGGGCACAGGCGGAACTGCATTGAGGCTAAAATCCTTCAGGTTTTTGTTCTAGGATAGCATAAAGGAAGCGCAGACGAAAGCATTTCCATTTTCTCCAGTCCCACACTCAAACTACGTTAGTACCCACGAATGAGGGGGCAGAGGGGAGGTATGGACAGTCCTGGAGGACTGAATTCCACACTCGGTAAGGTTAAGCTTTTATAGCATATTGCTTCATCTGAGAGTGGGAGTAAATATTATACTACCTCTTCATGCAGGCGAGTGGAATAATAAATAAGTAAATAAGCTAATTTGAAACAAATTAACTACTCTACATAAGGCTGAAGGTACTCTCTACCTCTCTGGTCACTCCGCAGACAAACCCTGCACTAAGTTAAACTCTGCACTGCCCGGGGATCGCCCGGCAAACCCGCTGAAAGGGGAGCACCAGCCTCAATCCGCAACACGTACAAACAATCACAAGTCCTCAAAAGCAGGTAATGAATATTGTTCAAACAAACTTTAAGCTAGCGTTACCAGAAGGCTTCAAAGGAGAGCCTACAAGCTGTTCCAGTCAGACTGTCACACAGAGTCTGCAAAAATGAGATTAAGGTTTGTAGAGCGATACTCCACAACAGGTTTTACAGTATGCACAGGAATTAAATTACGATAAAAGTGAGCTATTTTTTACTAAAAACAGAATAGAACAATCTATCAAAATGCCATTTGGCTGCGTTCATTACATTTTAGAATTTAATTTACATGATAGATACTTTAGCATAATATGTTTTAATCAATAAGCGTTTCTGAAGGCTTTATTTTTATAGGAAATATTTAGACTTCTTCAGTGTCAAATGTAGCACCACAGCAGTGACATTAGGGGTGTTTATTTTCTTATGCTAAGCAAGTACAACCACACATACACAGAGGCAAAAGCAAAAGTCCACAATTAAAGATGTCAGACCCTGTTTAACTACATCTTAATTTAATCCATTTTATTTTATACAATTCTACATCTGGATCTCATTTTCTGTATTCCTGTAGGTATTCTGGGTCACTATTAAGAACCCTTTCAAGTTAGCAAAGTTCAGCCAAGTCTACCTTAATCCAAAGCCTTTAAAAGAAACAATAAAACACGAAAAGGGGAGGGGGGGTGG
>VZTM01040204.1:1313986-1326486 GCA_013400555.1 Jacana jacana
GGTGTGTGACACACACAGACACACACACCCGCCACCACGGCGGGGACCGGCCCAGCCTGGTGGCGGCAGGCGATGCGGGGCGATGCGGAGTACGAGTGCGGGATGCGGGGGCACTGCGGAGGCTCCGCGGGTGCGGTGCGGTGCGGTGCGATGGCGTTAATGGCAGAGCATCCTGCGCGGCGTACGGTTCCCAAAGGCGCCGGGAAGGTTGTGAACCCTTCTCGGAGGATGGAAGGCGAGGGGGGGGGAGCCTGCGGTCTAAAATTAGATAAGTGGAGAGAGTTTAGGGGAAAAAAACAATGAAAAAGTACATGGAAGGCCGCCTGATTCACTGTGTCCGGGGCGGCGCAAACGCGGCTTTAAAAGGGATTTATTTAAATGTAGACGGGCACTTACTGACGGGGCCGGTGCCGCTGCCCGGCTCCTGGGAAGGCTGGAAAATCAGATCAGAGCTCCGCGCAGGATATCCATAGAAACGGCGATTAAAGGGATGAAATAACTTATTTGGTTCTAAACAATAACGTTGCTATAAATACGAACTGGTTTGTGTTTGGTTTAGAGTTGTGGGTTGTTGTTTTTTTTTCCCCTCGTTGCCTTCCTGAAAAGCACAGGGCATTTTACCAGGCTCATCTCTTAACAGCACAAACCAGTACACACACGGCCTCCAGATCCATGACACCCCCTCGTTTCCTTACTGGGAAATGGGCACAGCCAGGGTCTGTACCTGTCCCTTCTGAAACCAAGAGGCTGCTGCGGGGTATTTTTCCAAAGACAGCTACTTTCCCTGTTTTGCAGAAAGGAAAACATATCTCCCTCGGGGTAAGCCAGTGATCGTAGGGGGGGTTTTGTTGGTTTTTTTTTTCTCAACTTGTATTTGATCATCAGGTGAATTTAGTGCTCGCTCAAGCCCGTGGGTTGACTACTAGAAAATGGCTCTGTCTGTCTTTTGAGAAGTTACAGCAGGGACAATTGCTACAGATGATTTCCCAATCTGCCACCGTCCTCATTTGGAGGAGCACCATCATTTCAGCCTCCATTTCCACTTCTTGCTGAGGCTGCTGCTTACAAAGATACTAATTGCGATGGCGGGTTTTATGTTAATGGGTTCCACGTAAAGATCAGCCCGACAACCTTCAAATTGTTAGTTGGATGTACTGGGAGTAAAATTAATGGCATTCGGTTATGAAAACGTCAGGCCTCCGCCTGGTGAACTAGATTGGGCGCTCAACGAGGCTGAGACCCAAGAGCCTCCACACCCTGGCACTGGTGAGGCATGGCGGGGCTGCCCCCAGCCCTACCTTTTGAGGAGGAACCCCCTTTTCCTCCCAAAGTGCCCCCCTTGGAGGGATGGCGGCTGCTTGGCTGCTGCTGGGAGGAGGGTGGGGGTGCCTGGCCGGGGCCCCCCTGGCTCCAGCAAGAGGGTGTGTGGGGTGCTGCTGCGCGACAGCCGTCTGCGGGGATGGAGCTACGCGAGCCTCCACGTTCTGACTAACAACGTAACCGGTTTGGTAGCTCTAAAATAGGATTTTAATCCTGGGAAGCATCATTTCACATTCCAGCGATCTAATCAAAATCCTTTCCTCTAATCTCTCCATGGTCCCCCCTTTCTAGATGAAAGAGGCTGGAGTTCCTGTCTTCACCCTTTCTCCGCTGCCTCCCTGTTCTACCAGTCTGTTCTGTGTCCAGGCAACTGCAAAGAGACATTTCAAAGACTCCTGCCGTGCCATGTAGATGTTTTCTCTTGTTAGTTTGGACTGCAGGTGTGTAAGCCTCAAGGATGAAGTATCACGGTGCTGGTTTAGGTTGGGGGCATGCAGTCACAGTACAATAAATCACACAGTAATGCTTCACTTTGAACGCACGGAAAAAGGAAAAGAAAAAAAAAAAAAAGCATCTGACCTGAATCATTTTCTGGAAACACATCTGGTTAAAATCCAAAGTTTTAAATTGAGTAATATTTTAAAATACATTTGGTAGGTATTAAATTACAGTGTTATATCTGGTAATATTTATGATACTAATGTGTTAAGCAGAGGTTTATATCTGTCAAGAAATATGAATGATTGTCATATGGGGTAACAAATGTATCCTGATATAAATAATATTTTATGATATTTTTAACATTACTGTAGTCTTTTTTTTTTCAGGACTTACATCTTGTCACATTATTGCCAATTTGAAATAAAAGCTCTGTGGCTAGATACCAAAGCTTTTAGCTATATAATTTTGAATAAGTACAAACAGTTTGGCTGATTTTAGGAAGTACTGAGAAACCTTAACTCTGCTGGAAGACAAACGCTGAGCACCTCTAATTCCTATTGTCTTCCGAGCAGGATCAAGTCCCTTATTTGCCATTTTGTGTGGCAGCAAGCCCAAGGAGATCTTGCTTGACAGCTCTGTTTTCTCAAAGTGCTGTATTTCTCCGGGCTGGATTCTGCAGAGATCCTGCAGGGTACAGAGCTCCTTGGAGCAAGAGATGATTTGCTTTGTGCTCCTGCCGAAACACACCTATGGAAAACGGAAGGAAGGTCCTGGAAAATTCGGTGCAGTCTGGCAAGAGGACAGGTAGCATGAAGTTTCCTTAGGTTACTTGGTTTTGAGAAATCTCGTGTGTTCATTACTTGGTTTTGAGAAGTCTCGTGTGTTCATTTGAGAAAGGTTTTCTTAAGGTTAGATTTGATCTGTGTAAATGCTAACTTCTTTCAACATGCACTAATAGAGCACTGGAAAAGTTAGTGCTGTGTATTTGAAGTTTAAATCTAAACCCATGGCAGTAACTAACAGTACTTCAGAAATGCTCGCTACATCCAAAACGTTTGTGAGCACGTTGTAGAGATTTCTTGTTCATTTTCTCCCAGGGATCGTCATACAGGCACTCTTCTAGGAATTAGGCAAATTCCTGGTTAAAATTTGCTTCCCATTAGTGGCACCAAGTCATAAAATGTCCCTAATACAGATATTTAATGAACACATTTGCACACCGGGCCATCAATGGCAATTGGTCTTGTTAGGCTTCACATGTCGTCATCCAGAATAGCAAAGAAAATGGACCTTTATTCCAAGGGTCCCAAACTTGTCAGAAACAATTAATTGTCACAGCTGCTCCTCTGGACAGTGGTCTGTGTTCGTTAAGATGTTTTGGACCATGAGTCCAATTTTAATCACTGGACTCGGGCTTCTGTTTGCTTTAGGACATCCAGCTTACTTCCTTGGCCAGGACACTGAAAGATCAGGTGCTGCTTCTCCCAGCAAGGCTGTGACTTTGAGTCTCTTCTTCATCAATGCTTGTTTTTTCTTCTCCTCTTTTTTCACTTAACCCAACTCCTGAATTTCTATCAGTTCCCACAAAAGGGCTCCACTAGAGCCTTATTTCTGCCCCTGTCTGCTCCTTGCCCAGCCCGTTCCCTCCTCACTTTCATGGCTCCCATCTTTGCTTTGTCTTCAGCTGCTCCTTGTCCCCCATTGCCTGGCTCCACGTGCCTGTGCCCACTGGAAAGGAGCGTCCTCTTCCAAAACCCCATCCCTCTCCACTGTGGAAGTGTCATTCTGTTCACCCTTAAGCTGGATTTGTGAGCATCTATCTGTACTCCACCATGCCAATGCAATAGGGAGGCTCCACAGGGATGGCAGAGAATAGAGACAGCCTAACACACAGATAATTTATGTTGCTGGGAGATTTAGTTCAAATTAAGATCAAAACTCGTATATGTCTTCCAAATCACAGCTATTTTTTTCCCATTTATTGTCAGTGACTCCAATTCTACTTGATTTATATCTGTTGTTGTAGCCAGAGGTTTAGCAGCATATAAATTGCCAGGGGATTTGGGCAGTGATGTGGACACAATGATGTGTACAAGCTCAGGAACCCCCCTGAGCAGAGGGTGGTTGAAAGCTGGGAGAGTACAGGTGAGAAGTATCCCAGGTAGTGGCCACCTACTGTCGCTGGCAGAGGCAGGACACAGCTGGATGGACCCTAGTTCTGAACCAACACAGCAATTCCCACATTCTTTGGTGATTTGTGAATGTTGTAGCATGCATGATGTAGGTGGTGGCATACATGGTCTAAACGTGAAGTCCTACAGCTACTGCGTAGCCACAGATACCCACTGGTAGGTGGAGAGAAGAAAGCAGTTCTCACAGAGGGCAAGGAAAACGGCCACAATTAAAAGCAAAGTAAATTTGGGCGGTGTGGTTACTTGCTGCTTAACTCTGAAGACATTTATAAGTATCCAGCAGAACCCACAACAGATCTTCTTTGAGGATTTGTGGATTAACCCATACCAACAAAAACATGTGATGACATCGTACATTGTAGCGGTATTCTCTGCTGTGTAAAGTTGGAGTCACTGAAGACCCCAGGAAAACAAGTATGTCACTGTGCCTTATGAACCGAGTCAGTCTGCCCAGACTGAATGTGTTTGCAACATTTCTGTCAAATAGCAGCTTTTCCTACCGGTATATTCTATCCAGATGCATGGTCGTGTTTTGGCCCACATAAGTAATAACAATACCCATAGGCAATCAAGAGAATTAGAGAAGAAAAGGACCTATCAGATTATCTGCTCCCTGGAGCTGGCAGTGAAGAACAGTTTCATACCAGAAGTATTTAAGTGTATGGTTCATACCGGTTTCAGTAAGTGAGCGCTGTCCTTGCCTTACTGTGCTTTCGCCCACGTGCAGGGTGACACTGCAGCTGGCGTTGCGCTGGACAGGGGGTGTGCCGAGTCCCTTCTTGGCTGGGCAGGGCTCAGCTCCCTCCAGCACTCTGCTCTCCCGTTGATTTGGGCATTTATCTTCTCTGTTCTTTAAAGGGGTTAGGAGACAAGTTATTAGGTTATGTTCCCAGGCAAAACTCCCACTTTTTTTCTCACTTGGAACCTTTAACTTATATTTTACCTCTTACTGGTTTCTGTTGAGCTTTTGGGGGTTGTTTTTTGAACATCCTTTTCTTTTTTGTTTTTGTGGTATTTAACTCTTGCTATTCCTGTCATGAATCTCCTCACCTACCCCCTTCACTTTGGGCTCTTGTTCTTCCCATCTCTCCCTCCCTGCTCGGTCAGAGATCCGTTCGGGCTGAGCTTTCCCCTCCTCTACTCACTTAGTCCCAGTAAGGTATTTCTCCCAGTTTCTGCAGAATCTTCCGGCCCAGTATCTCGCATATTACTTAAGAATAAGAAACTGAAACCAGCATTGTTAGTTTACATCCCGTTTTGCTTTCTGAACCTCCACTGGGATGATTATATTCTGCTTTCTTTGTGCCGCTCCCCCCATGGCAGGAGAGTTTAGTGAGTGCTGCTGGGTGTGGGAGCTGTCACGGGGCTCTTCGTGACATGAAACTACGCACTGAATCTTCCCTCAGTTTCTCCATTCTCTAAAATACCACTGGTCAGCGGGAGATAAAAATCTCGTGGTGACTGTTGGGCACTTGCATCTCGCAGACTGCGGAACAGGGAAACTGCAAGAAGGAGAAACACATAAATAAAGCAGCTTGAAGGCTGCTCCTTCCTTCACCTACCAGTTTCCTTTTCCTTCTCTTCCAGAGAGGGCCCATAAAGCGGGTGAGCGCAAAGCTGTTGCTGGTTCCAAAAAAAGGACAGAGAAAAAAAAGGTTTTTCTTTCACTTTCTTATAGCAAAGGCTTCATGTGAG
This sequence comes from Jacana jacana, assembly GCA_013400555.1. Classification (NCBI taxonomy): domain Eukaryota; kingdom Metazoa; phylum Chordata; class Aves; order Charadriiformes; family Jacanidae; genus Jacana; species Jacana jacana. The sequence goes on from VZTM01040204.1 coordinate 1,319,635, forward strand.
GAGGGAAGAAGGGAACATCCCTCTGCTCCCTTCCTCCAGCTGAGCTTTCCAGTCCCCTTGGCCCGGCCCGGCGCTACCCCAGGGTGGTGGCAGCCCTGGCGGTGGGTGCCCCGCGGGTCCCCGGGATGGCTCAGCTCTGCAGGCAGGTGGCCAAGGGAGAGGCGCCCGCGCCTGAGCCCTGTTGCAACATGCAGGGCCGGGAGAGGAGAGGCAGGAGAGACAGACGGGTGTAGGGGGACGGACAGACAGGTGTGTGTGGAGATGGGGAGATACCAGCCAGCCCGACTCGCCTGCCTCTCTAGAACACCCTAAAACCCCATGTGCACGGGGGAGCTGGAGCTGTCGGCAAGAGGGAGCCTGGCTTTATTGTCATATGTGATGGTTAGGATGTTGGAGGTGGTTTTTCTTCCAGTAATGAGTGTGTGATTGGGTTTTGGGAAGCACATCTTTTCTTAGAAACGCAACTGCGACTGACTTAGCACAACTGTGATTTTTCTGCAAACACAACTGTGTTTGGGGTTGTTGCATTTGAATGCTAGGGTAGGAGAAACAGTAATTCTGGATTAATGCAGAAAGGGAGAAAACAGACACCCTTGGAGGAAGTCAGAAGTTCACTGCAGCTGCCGCATACGGGCAAAGCCGGTGCTGCATCCCACAGGAAACATTTCCGTGTGGAAAACCCCTTTTTGAAGAGAGCGTCCTGGGTGCCTGTCATGACACACACCAGTGAACCAAAGTGCTTGGGATACCATATCAACCCAGTATTTCTTTAGTAACCAGTATGAAATAAATTGATCTTTTATTTCCCCTGGCATTGCCTCATTTCCTGTTTGGTGTTGGGGTGGTGATGGATTACCAAACAGGGAAAAAACCATCCATACAATGTTTTTATATCTAAACATTACCTTCTCCTTTGGAATAAGGAGATCCAGTTTTATTCTGGCCATGATTCTCCACATTTATATTCTGGCCCTGGTTTGCATCTGCTTGGCGTTATCCTGGATAGGGGTTTTAACCTGATAAGAATCCAAAGAAATTATATGGGAATTGATGGGATCACTATGAATTTCCCAGGGTGTAGGTTAGTGCAGACCATAGCCTATTAATCTTGTTGTGTTCCTTCTGTAAATAACAAGCTGGATTTGGCCCAACAAGAGTAAAACAAATTGAAAGCATTCGTAAAGAGACGTAAATGGGTTTAAGATGTAAGAACAACATATTGGTGGGTTGTCTCCAAGTAGCCAGTTTTTAAAAGTACCAAAGCACGTACAGAACTTCAGTGTAACGTGTTCCTGAATGCCTCACTGGTGGGACTGGCTGCGGAACCAGCGCCATACGCCTTAGACCTGCTTCATTCAAAGTATTTTAGAAAAAAAAACCTTTAAAACCTGCAAGAAGGAGAAAAATGTTCAAGGGCAGCCAACCTGGAGGAAACAAATCTAATTTAGCCATGTGTTTATAAATGCCGTTTATGAACACATATGAAAGAGTAATTTTTTTTACTTTTCAGACTGCAACTGTCACACAGAAAAAAACCCAAATGCCTATTTGTCTTTTTCAAGGATTTTTAGAGAATACCTTGCAGTTCAGATATTTATTTTGACCTGCTTTTTAATGGCTTATTGTTTTGTTAGTTATTTCAGATCAGCCTTTTTGGTGTGCCCTCCTTCAGTTGTGATTGATAGGGAAAGGTTTACCTGGTTTATCTGAAAGTGGGAATTTATTTTAACTTTTTGTTTAAAATTTCAGATTTTCTTTTCACATGCATGGGTTACCAAGTTTGATCTATAAACCTCACTTTTTATTTCTCTTACATCATCAGAATAAATACGAAATGACACCGAATGCCTGGAATCGCAATACTGTGATGTAACAGAACTGACTATCAAGCTTCATATATAGATGAGATTAATGCATAAATCTAATTTGATATTTTGCATTACTGGGCTAATATTTTACAGATGTAATGCCAAGTTGTTAAGTAAATGAAAATCACAGGGAGTCCAATTCTGAAAGGATTACTCAGGTAAAAATCCCTGAAGTCAAAGGGAGTATTGCCTGAACTAAGTCTGCAAAATTAGAACTAGAGCCATATTCCCAAAACAGACAAGCAGCTTTATCTTAAGAGATCTGCCCATGAGTTGAATTCTTGTAGCAATGAAAGATATATAGGGAAAACGAACAAGGAGGTAACCTGAAATATAAGGAGAGACTGATAAGATCACACCAACCCTGAGCAAGCACTTGTGTGGTTGGTGATGTCAACAGGAGCCCAAGCTGTTTTAATAAACTTGTTCATAGTTGCCCTATACCGTGTTTTATATACTGAAGTACATAGATCACATATGAGTTTAACAAGAAGAGGATTGGTATTAAATTTGCACATAAAATACCTCCATGAAATATGTGAAATGCTTTCCTTTTTTATATGGTTCCAATAAAACATCGATCATAAAACTCTGCCCTCCTGCTTCTTTATATTCAATTTCAGCTGGTGCTTTGTGTTTCAGGTTTGAATTCATGACACTCAGCAGATATAACTCTGGGGCAGTTTTAATTGGTGAAGAAAGACCATTGCTCTGCTCACTCACTGAGGGTGGGTTTAAATCAGGAGAAACCCCACCAGAACTGGTGAAATATTGCATCTGTGTAAGAGGCTGTTGGGCCAAACGATCTCAACGGTGGCAGCTCCTTCCTATGAAATACCTAGAAGTGTGTCTGCCTAGAGCTGCTCAGGATCTGGCCCACTGGCTTGGATGGAGCTGAGCCAGGGATGATTTCTGCCCTTTATCCTGAGTTTGCTCAGTGTTTTGCACTGTGAATTCTCCTGACGCTGCCAAACTCAGCTCCCTTCTTCACAGTTTCATAGTCTGAGTGTGAACTGATACTGGTGGAAATCCAAGGGTAAAAAAGCGGTGAGTATGAAGCACAAATCTGTAGCCTGGATCTGAGAGGAACAGCTTGACCACAGAGGAAGTTATTTGCACAAAAAGTATTCAAACAGATATGCACGGTTTACATGTGTTTAGTAAATCTTGTCTGAAAACTAGAACCAGCTGTATAGTATATGGAGGCCCCGATCCCCAGCTCCTTCTGAGCAGCGTTCCATGCGTTTGGATGCCACATTTCAAGTCACTTTTCCCATCTTTTAATTTGGGGACTGCTTGGGACTGAAATGCAGGGAGCGTGATTCCCATTTGGGTTTGTAGTGGTCATCAGCATCCTCGGGTAGCTGCTCGCAGGTCTGGTTTCCTTCTCGTGGTGACATTCCTACCTATCACAAGCCCTTTCTCCTCACCTCCATCTGCAACCTGGAAGCAGAGGTAGGGCATAGCACAGTCATCCTGCAGCGTTGGCCCTCTGTGACAGCAGCTTTACAGCAGTCTTCCAGTCCCTAAAGGAGACCTACAGGAGAGATGGGGAGGGACTCTTGATCAGGGAGGGGTGGTTTCATCATCATAGGATGAGGGGGAGCGGTTTTAAACTGAAAGGGGAGATTTAGATGAGATCTCAGGAAGAAATTCTTTGCTGTAAGGGTGGTGAGACACTGGCCCAGGTTGCCCAGAGAAGCTGTGGCTGCCCCATCCCTGGAGGGGTTCAAGGCCAGGTTGGATGGAGCTTGGAGCAACCTGGTCTGGTGGGAGTTGTCCCTGCCCAGGGCAGGGGGTTGGAACTCTATGATCTTTAAGGTCCCTTCCAACCCGAACCAGTCTATGATTCTATGACAGCAAAATCGATTCAGCCATTCTTGGTTCACTCCTAAAGACGAGCAGAACCAGGCCTGAAAGCTAAATCTGTATGCAAGATTAAGAAAGTTGTAGATGCAAGCAAGATCTTTTTCCTTTTTTTCCCCTTCTTTGTGTGTGTGTGTGTGTCTAACTATGCAAAAAATTTTGTAGCTGAAATTTACATACTTCTTGATTCATGAAATTATGAGCAGCTGCTATTTTGCTACATTCTTAAATTGAAAAGGCAGCGAAGAAAAGAACAGACACATTAGGCAAACTCCATCTGCCCCTCATGTCTATCACTTTCCTTCACTCTCTCCTTTGCCAAACAGGATACAATGGCATAATCAGATGTCTTGGTTTGCCTGGGAGAGTCCCCAAATTTATATAGCTGTCGTCTAAGACAGGATTTTTGTTTTTAAGATACTTTTTAACGCGGTCCCTTGTTCCCCCTAGAAACCTGTCTCTATATTTGCAGAGGAAAGCATGGAACACAAAATATCTTCGTGAAGAGAATAACCTTGACAATGGCTTACAGGCTTTTGGAGCCTCCTGAAGTCTTCAGACATCTAATCTTAGGGATCTTAGGATCACTTAGATTTAAGAAGCTTTCCTATATTTTCTTCTTTTTTGTTTCCATCTTTTTATTCAGTTTCCAGAAGTGGAAAGATTTGGGGTGAGAGGGGAAAATACGGGATTGTGAATTACGACTGATGGGTTTTATTTCTAGCTTTTGCCATGAATCTCTGAACAAATCCAACCTACAGGTAGTTCCATGCTTGGAGTAAAGGGTTATTTAAGCTCTTTGGAGAAGAAAACTTTTATCTCTGGCAGAGTTGAAAACAGCCTGGCCCTTTCTTTGTACTAAAGGCCACTACACAAACAACAACACTATGTTTCATCATAATGCCAATGTTTGAATTTTCCATTTTTGCAGTAAAAGATGGAAGCTCAGAATTTTAGACCTATTTAACACCTGGTTAAATGCTTAACAAACTAGTAACAGCTGAGTGCATCCCTGTTAAGAGGAGTTTTTTTCTTTTTGTTGCCCCACTTAAGAAACAGTCATTGTCATTCAGTCTCATTAACATAAATAGGTTCCCTAGGAGATGTCCCATTAAAGTGGCCATCCCTATTAAGCATGTCCCAATTAAGTAGTGTTTATTGTATGGCAGGTTCCAGACCTCAAAGCAGAATAATTTTCTGTTCCTAGAGGGGAAAAAAATAAGTCAAAGAAATTACATATTTTTAAAAGGCTTAAATTGATACAAACTGATAAGAGCTCAAAAATGAAAAATGAGGGCTGACACTTCATCCTTTTGTTTACCCTGTAATGCTGCTTTTCTGGTTTTGAGTTAAGAATGTAGCCTACACCCTAACTATGAATTTCTTGGCTTTGATTTGATTGTGTCATAACTTAATGTTTTATGACTTACAATCACATTAGTCATAGGAGTCACTCAAGTTTAGAGATGATGGAAAAGACATAGGGGATAGACAAATCCATAACCAGAAAGACTAATCATTCTGTGATTGAAACGGTGGGCTGGGACCCAGGAGATCCAAGTTCAGTGTCCAGGCCTCTGCCAAATGTTTCTGCCTCAGTTAGAGCCAAACACCGAGACTCTATTCGCCATGATGTTATTTCGATACCCGAAGAGACATTTAAATATATTTCTGTATGCTTCTCTGCATACATCATCTGGTTTGCTCTTTTCTCCATCAAGGTGGATTGAAATCGGGGGCTTATTCAAGGTGCTACCAGACAGGCTCTGGAAAATCTCCCCACACTGGCTGAAGATGATACAACTCTCAGTTGTCTGCTGCCAAAGGCTACCCCTTGTCCCCCAAATTATACTAGTGTCAGCCACTTCAGCATAAAATCTGGGTCTTTAGCACAAAGCTTCCTTCAAAGAGCTGAAATTACTTGCCTTGGTTGTGTTTCAAGGCAGGGGTGACGCAGGCAGGTACCTCCTGTCTATCTTGCTTCTGTGGGAGGTAACCTCCAGCAGAGCAGAGGAGCAGCAGTAATGCCATCTTCACCAATGGAAGGGAGTTCAGCATGTTTCCACTTTCAGCCAGGGCATTTGCACCTCAGTGGTTAACCTTTGGAACCAAGATATCCTCATGCAGTTTAGCCCCAAATTTGACAGTCTGTCCTTCCTGTGAAGGAGAAGCTGGTACCTGGCTGGAGTTTGATAAATATATGAAAAATATTTATGTTCCAGGGCCATAAAATCTCTTTATGACAGAACTTCCAGGAGTTTCCTCAGTACAGGTAAAAATGGAAATAGAATAGATTCAAACCTCAGTAAACAGGATTTTGATTCGTACTCGGTGATGCCTTCTCTGTGTGACTCTTTTTGGTGTTCCTGAGAAACAGTCAGTTTCAGTTGTCCCTACTTATTCCCTTTCATAGAATCATTTAGGTGGGAAAAGACTCTTAAGACTGAGTCCAACCATAAGCTTAACACTGCCAGGTCCACCACTACACCATGTCCCTGAGCACCATGCCTGGAAGCTTCCATGCAAGCTTCCCTGAAAAGGATTGTACACATGCTAAATACTTCTCCTTAGCCTCAATAAGAATTTTTTATTATTTTTTTATTATTATTTAAGGAAATATCCCTGGAGTACAGTTTCCTACCAAAAGCTGTGATTTGTACAATGGTGCACAAGTGGTTTATGCATTTAACACATAGTCCATGCTCTGGAGAACCTTGAGAGTCCCTGCTTTCACAAGAGGCATAGCATGGTAAAATGAGGCTTTGTGAGTAGGTGGTAAACTTTCTTCTAGGTCACTAAATAGCAAACGGGTGCTTTGAAAGCATCTCCCAGGAGGCAGGTAATCTGTGGTTGAGCGATGCAGATGTTCTGCTGTGGTCAAATCAGAAAGAAAGACTTCTGTCCTTAAGGCAGTAAAGTAATTACATCTGGTATCCTCATATCTTACTTCCAGTAAATAGGTATAGAACAATGTGGCTTTGTAGTGCTCATTAATAGTATTAGTAGTTGGCAGCAAGAGCATCTAAGAGTCTTTATACAGTTTACTGAAATACTGCATCATGATGCGCAGAAGAAATGGTTAATATTCAGAGTATTCAGGGGTTCATCTTGGAACCAA
>VZTM01040204.1:1328368-1348263 GCA_013400555.1 Jacana jacana
TAATTCACTATATGTATATCATCATTTGTGAATAACTGGGTAAAGCTGGCAACACAGAAGGGCGGGACTGTATCATAAGCTAATAAAAAAAAAAGCAATTATATTTCTTTCTGATCCAGTTCTCACCTTCCTAGTGAGATTGGGGCATTGTGCAATAAGTGAGAAATGAGGAACCTCAGAACACTTGGAAGCAAGATAAGCATCCAAATGCCTGACTGTGTCATTCAGAGCTCAGCTGAACTGTTTCAGTCAGGAAATTATGGGCTGCCATGGGAACAAAGGTCCCTTCCCAGATTACCAAAAGGAGTCTGAAGTGGGTCAGAAATGTTACAAGAATAGGCTTTNTAAAAAAAATTATCCAACTTACATCAGCTTTGCCTGCTGAATTCTTTGCTGTACAACTAGAGAAATATCTAGGCAGACCCTCAGCTAGCAGAAGCTGGCACAGCTTTGTTAAAAATCAGTGGAGCTTTGCTGATTTATATCAGCTGAGAATCACTATCTGCCCCAATGACAAAATGAGGCATTGAAACATAGGGGAAGGCAATAGTGTTTATCTATGGTTACAGCATTAAAGCAGCATCATGAGATAAACTAATTCTTGTCTAAAGCTTTCAAAAAAGAAGGTGTCTATGGGAATATAGTACTGGCTCTGATTTCTCAGTGTTGGCTTCTAATCCCTGTGCCAAGACTGGCATCTTCTCTTCCCTTAACAAATCAGCATGGCTCCTGCAAACTCTTCATTGACTGCCAATGCTGTGCTACCGATAATTTACTACTATTGAGAAATGTCTCTGCTTTCACCCTGCACAAGAGAGTTGCTCCTACATGCCTGGATTTGTTCAGTTCNTCATTTCAGCTTTATGCAACATCTCTTTGGTGTACATACAGTTCACCCCCCAAAAGATTCCTAGAAGGCATCTCTGCAGTCCTGTCTGCATCTGACACCTTGGTTTATGCTAACTTTGTGAATTGCTTAAATGGGGACCATTTGTAATCTGCGTCAATGCAGCATCCTGCAGAAGGTGCTGTTGCAGCTGAACACCAGAAATCCAAAAATTCTACATGAGCCTTAAAAATGTGATAAATTACAAACAAGTGCTTTTGTTTTCTAATTTTACAGTGTTCATGCAAGTCACTAATTCCTTCCAAGATGCACAGCAGAGCGTCCCCAATTGAATAAAAATGTTCACCCGCTATNCTTGCACCCTGCACAAGAGAGTTTCTCCTACATGCCTGGATTTGTTCAGTTACATACTTTATGAACATTATTAAAAAGAATCAAAGGATTCTTTTGGGTTCATTTTTCATAAAATGTCTCAAGCATTTGATAAATAAATAACCTTCTACTTAAAATGGGCATGAATTCCCTAAAGACCCAGAGGTGCAAGCAGGTATGTGCCAAGCCCAGCTCTCCTCCAGGGAGATGTATATATCTCTATATGTGTAATTATAGGCTGATAATTATATAATTCACTATATGTATATCATCATTTGTGAATAACTGGGTAAAGCTGGCAACACAGAAGGGCGGGACTGTATCATAAGCTAATAAAAAAAAAAGCAATTATATTTCTTTCTGATCCAGTTCTCACCTTCCTAGTGAGATTGGGGCATTGTGCAATAAGTGAGAAATGAGGAACCTCAGAACACTTGGAAGCAAGATAAGCATCCAAATGCCTGACTGTGTCATTCAGAGCTCAGCTGAACTGTNACAAACAAGTGCTTTTGTTTTCTAATTTTACAGTGTTCATGCAAGTCACTAATTCCTTCCAAGATGCACAGCAGAGCGTCCCCAATTGAATAAAAATGTTCACCCGCTATCTTAACTTTTAAATCCTTGGGACTGCTCATACTCTTAAAAGCCTAGAGACAAAGCCCAGTATCAGGGTGGGATTGAGTCGCTAGTATGTCATCCAGAACTGAACAAATCTGGGCATGCAGGAGATAATTTAGTTGTGCACAATGAAAGCACAAAAGTTTCTCAATTCTGGTGAATTATTGGTAGCACAGAATTGGCAGTCGATGAAGTGCTCACCAAAATTGTGATGATTTGTTAAGGGAGAAAGAGAAGCCAATCCTGACAAAAGAATTCCAGGCCATGGAAAAGAGAAAAAGCCAGCATTGTGCTCACACACACAATCTGTTCTTAGAGCTCTAAGAGAAATGTAATTTTTTTCACAAGTTCAAGTGCTGGATGCACAGATCAGCCACATTCTTTCCACCATTTATTACAGTTTTCTGTCACTGTGTCGCTGGCTGTAAAGGAGGCAAAACTGCTACTCTGCTTTTTTTGTGTGAAATGAAAATGACTGGAGTGGGACAAACCTGGAGCCAAGCTCTCCATTTGGAGCTGAGCTGGTTATCTCACTCTTAAGGTCCTACTCAGCAGAAACCAAAACAGTATCATCAGATAATTTATTTGTATTGGAGTCTCTGTGGCTATTGCAAAGTCCTAAGAGGTCTCCAGGATGCTTTTCATACTATGTCAGTTATTAGCTGCTTTGCCCTGAAACCAGGAAAATCATAAATGAAACACAGCTCAGTGCTAACGACACTGCCTCTGAATCAGCAAAGCATGGATGCATATTCTGAATTTAAACATCCAAGTATCAGGAAATCTCCTCATCAAGTCAAAGCTCATAAGCTCATGCTTGTTACTTTGCACAATCAGAAAAGCTGGTGATTCAGAGTTTGAATGAAGCTTGAGATAAAGTTTTAGGTTTGGATGATCTATTCTCTACTTCAAGAAGGTACTGGAAGGGAGAAGGCGTGCTGGAAGCAACAAAGGTGTCAAAGGTTTGGAAGTGTTGAGGCTCCTTCCCCTAGACCCTAACGAGGTGATAGGTCTGACCACAGTTGTACCATTTGACAGGTTCCATTTATTTTACTCATTTACTTTTTGAAAAGCTCTCTCTTGCCAGCAAGCTGTCTGTGTTCAGTTTCTATCTGTATTGGTGTGTTCATACTTATGCCCTCATATATGTAAAATGGAACACTCTACCCATATTTGAGTTCTGCAAAAGTGAAATCAATACATTTTCCCTTTTTTGTGGATAAAAATTATTGCTATGCTTTTCTACAGCACCCAGATAATTAATATATCAAAGAACTCTGAATCTTGATACTTGGCCTGCAACCAGTCCTCATTGAGGGATGTGTCCACAGCCCCTAAAAATCTTGTCCTGATAATATCGGAGTCTGAATGACCAAAAGTTGGCTGTTACAGGCAATGGAATATTTCAGTGGCCTAGAAAACTCTGTGTGATAACATCTGCGGAGAGTACAGAATGGTGTCCTGTCAATTCAGTACAAACACTGGGATAGTTAGTAAAGTACGTCTTATTTGAGTGGGTTTTTTTTCCATTTTAGGGTAAATAAGCCCAACTTGGCCCAAAGGACTTCAGATAACTTAAAATCTTTCAAAAGAATATGGTAAGTATATGCTTGGTACCCCCACAGAAGTCAGTATGATATTCACTTACCAGTAATTATACACTGTGCTGAAACAGGGCTCAGATGTTTGTCCTTCTGTAAAACACATGTTTACACTCCCTTCCGTGGTCAGGGCGGTACGAAATGCCATGGCAGCTGACAGCACTCTTGTGCTTTTCTAATGCTCCCTGGTCAAGGATCCTAAATATCTTCATATGCAGAAATTAATTCGGGCAAAAAGATCTCTGTAAAACAGGTTAGGGATTAATAAAACATCTTACTGCATGGAAAAAAGATCAGCCTCAACTGCTTAAGAAAGCTTTTCAAGAGTGGCCCAAGTTTTATTTATGTATTTGTTCAAATTTGATTAGCTTTGTAGCAGTATTTAGATTTTTAAGATGTACTTAATGACCTAGAGCTCCTGTTGAAATGATTCCTAGAAAAATGTGTATTGTCACTACAAAAAAGGAGTTTTAATGTGCAATACTACTCTTGCAAAAAAGGACAATACAAATCCTACCACACTGAAGTTTTGGGTTTTGTCAGTATCATTCCCAAATGTACTAGAATTCTGATGCAAAACCCAACTATTGTAGAGCCAGTGCAGCTCTAGAGAAGTGAGGTGGCATCTGTGCATCTCCTGTCTCATGAGCAGAATTACTCCTGTGTTCTAGGCAGACACATCTGTTGCTTTGTAGGTTCCAGCTGTCCACCAGACAGTTAACCAAGTCTGTCTTCATTCACCCATTTCTTAAATCATGCATTTGATGAAATTGTTCAGAGAGACCAAATAGACTTTGTATCACACTGGCAGTTTGGCATTTTTAGCAGCAAAAAGGAGTACGGAGTGAATACTTAAGAGGAATAATTGTGTTTTGCACAAAGCTCTGTCTGCAATTCCCTCCTGTGACGGCAGGAGAGAACAATAGAAATCTATCTCTTCCCAAGACGAATTGCTTGAGAATCTCATCTTAATAGGGCGGGGGCATTGTTAGATGGAAGGTAAGAAGTTTCTTGAATTTCTGAGGGCTAGTCTGGGCTAATTCCTTTGTGCTTGTCAGGAGGTATCAATTCCTGAAAAGGGAGTTTCCTTTCTCTTTCCTATGACTAGTCAGGATGGTGCCTACACACTGAATATATCTACATATGGGCTGACTTCCCCGCCTGCTTGGTGCCTACTGGCCCCACTCCCTTATCTAATCAAGGTTCAATCAAAGTTAATTAGGGATCTAGTTTTCTGTTCCTCCATTAGGCGTAAAGCAGAAGAAGCTCCTGGGCATATCTGATCAAGAAGCTGATCTGTGTTATAACTATGTAATAACTGGCACAACTGTGTAATTACAATACAGCGCTATCTAAGGTTACATCATTATCATCAGGCTTAACACTAAAAGAAGATGTGGTTATCATGATTGATGTCAACACATTTGTGATATGCCACCCAGGAAGATGAGGCTACACACATGTCACCCAAGCCTTGGCTGAACCTGGAAAAAAGTTGGTTCCTGCAGACAGGGCATAAGGAGAAAAAGAAATACACAGGACTGACTGTTTGGGGTGAATTTTACCCTTCCTTTTCACCCTTCCTCTTCTCCTTGCTTCCTTGGCCAGACTTTCACATGTCAGTGAGTACACTGACTCTGGAGTCACCAATAATATAAATGTCATCTACCTGTGTGTCTCTATAGCCTGTTTCCACAGGGAAGAGAACTGTGAAGTCCAAGAACAGTGTTAACTCAATGGCATTGCACAGAGAACAGATTTTTTAGGTTAGATTTTCTATTTAAATAGGTATTTTAATGAATTAATATGTATCTATGAAAAGTTGATGCCATGAAACGTACAAGAAGTGCAATTTACTTGAAGGAGGGACAATATTGAAAATACTATTTTTACATCTTCTCATCCTTGCTGGGTTTAGTTATAAAATATTAGGGAAAACATATTGCACAGCTTTTAGTGACTAATACTTATGTGCAGTCTTAAATATCAACAGCTTCAGCCATTTTTTATTAACGATAGGTCTGGCTATGATTTCTTAGCTAAAGACAGCTTCCTTAGCTTACCTCATATCACAGCATCTGGTATCTCTAATTGGAATCATTTTCATAATAACCATGAGCAATATACATTACCATCTAAATATGAAGGCTGACTACAATACAGACTTGTCTACAGCTCTTTAAGTATCCAGGATCCAGTCCAAAGCCCCTTAAACTCGAAGGAAAGACTCCTGCTGATGTTAGTCTTATCTAGCTTAGGCCTAATGTATAAAAAGTAACCCTCACGAAACTCCATATAAGAAAGCAGAGATATATTCAGTATGAAAAAGTTTCAGTGCAACTCTGTCAAATCCCTCCAAAGGTGGTGCCCCATTCTGTTTCTAAATAAGGCCTAATTCAGTCACTATTTAGATACTTGCACAACTTGAAATGCCAGAGTAGTTCTGTGGATTTTGATGGTAGTTCAAGGCACTCAGTAGGTCAGTGTACTCAGTAGGTTACGCTTATGAGTGCCTAATTGTTCAAAATTTTACTTTTTCATTTGTTGTAATAGAAAATTACCTAACTCAGAGAGAAACACATGCTCAACACTTATTTTTTATGGTGTTATGAGCTTGTCTTGAGTTACTTCTGAAAATTCTTCCTCCTGCTCAATACTCATAAATTCGTAAGATATCCATAGCCAAAGTCTTCAGCTCCTCATTTAGCAGTGGACATTTACATTATGTTCAAAGAGTAACATTTTATATTCATCACAACCAACAGTTCTCAATAAGATAAAAACACGTTAATTCATCTCAATCTGGAGAGTTCCTCCAGAAGGGACAAGAAATCCTACTGTCAAAATAAAGGGAAAAGAAGGGATTAAATAGAGCCCCCAAACAACTGTAGGCACAGGGCTTGTTTAAGCTGAAATTTTACATAAAAAGGTGCAAATGCTTTTAAAAGAACGATCCCAGATTGCATTTTCTCTCTCTCTCCCATATAATTGTAAACAGCTTTGATTTCAAAGGGAAAATCAGACAATTATTTTATAATGAGAGGTGCGGTCTAGTGATTCGAGCATTGGACTGGCAGCCAAAAACCACGGGAGTTTTAATGCTGGCTCTGAGACTGACACCATCTATTGCCTTAGGCTAATCAGGATGGGTTTGACTGAGATCTGCTCCTTGTGGGTGCAAGAGGCAGGCAAGAGCCGCACAATTCCTGGTTCAAAGTTACAGAGGTGAGCAAGAACCTTCCCCTCGCTACACCCAGCTGGTGCCCAGCGTGTCCCTGGACTGAAGGACACTGCCCCTGGACAGGGGAAGGAATTAGCCTACGCAATGCTCACCTTAGGCAAGCTGGGGTTCAAGAAAGCCATAGTTGCCAAGTGCTGTCAATAAAAGCTTTAAAACCTCTTTGCATAAGCATATTTGAGTAGGTCTCTGCTTTGAAGAAAGCCTGCTGCTTAGGTCGAGGGGTGAGTAAAGCCAGTCTTGCCTTTAGAACACTCCCGGCACCTGGGGAGATTTTTATTTCCTTTAAGCCTTGTAGTTAAATTTTTCATCATTGTTTTCTTTCTTCTAGTGTGTGCCCATCCCCCAGTGACCCTCAGCTTTTCCCCATCCTTTGCTTCTCAGTACAATTTCTCCTGTCTCATTGAGTTGTCGGATTTCTTATCCTTGATTAATACAAACACAGACAAAACTCTCATCCTTGGGGATTTTAATTGGAAGGTTGATTGCCTTTTCTTCTTTGCTTGTACACTTTCCATCACTTTAGCTTCCTTGGGGTCCACAGACAGACTTTCAATCTCTCCCCTCACATTCACCATCATGTTCTTGATCTTTGTTTGCTTGGGGCTTGACTCCTTCTAATATATATATTAGGCATCTTGCCATTTCAGATGACAGATCAGCTCTTTGATGTGTCTAATTATGATGGAGAGGGGGCAGAGAAAGCAGGACCTCCTGAAGCCAGGATAAATTTGCTGTCCATATAAACTCGAAGTAGCAACGTGTCCCCCTGCCTCCCCTCTTGCATGTGGCAGCATCCTAAACTCAGATCCTTCCCAGCTCAAACCCATTCCGTGAACACCCTGTCCAAGGGAAGTTTTCACATTTGACCTTGTTTAATTTGAAAGAAGGAAGCTGACAGAAGCCCAGATGCCATTACGATAGGGATGGGCGGCAGAATGGGGAGTTCGACCTCAACTTTGCATGGCAAAAGCAGAGGTGACTGACGGAAAGCAAGCTAGTGAAAGAACCTTGTTCCTCCACCTCACTCAACTCTCCCTCTCTTGCTACCACAGACTGACACTTGGTATTTCTGTTAGGGCTTTGCAAAAGTCGTCAAATTCAACCTCACACCACCTTTCGATGCTGAATTTTTAGCTTATTTTTATGGAGGCTGTTCAGCGAGAAGAGGCACGCTGCTCTAAGAGGAAGAAGCTCAGGAGCACTCCAGGCTTCCCTCACTTCTCTTGCTCTTAAGTAAGTTAGCCATTTTCAGAGCATCCCAACCCAAGTGCTTTCCCTTTGGTTAAGAATCAAAGTTGTGGCAAAGCAGGAACTGGACTCACTCTGGAATTCATGACAACTAGACCTGAACTCAACACACAGCCGTCCTCCAGGCTGTGTCTCTGGGGCTACGTCTGTGAAGAAGCTACCCTGCTTGGGTGAAGGGAGAGAAGAATAGCCAGATCATTTGGCACTGAAACCTGCTTGAGGGCTGTACCTTTGGACTTGTATTGTTCCTCTGTTGTACCTGTGTGCCCACAGAAGTGTTGTACAGTTCTTACCTGCACTGTAGTAACATGTGGCTGCCCTGCTCAAGACCAGAGCTCTATTGAATTGGATGCTTTATAAACACATGAAAGGCCATGGTCCCTGCCCTGGGGTACTTGAAGTCGTTAGCAAATCTCACAGACATTCCTTAATATGAATTTATTGCTGATCTGTCTGCCCCAGAGCTTGAAATTCTTTATTTATCTGCCAAACAGGCACAGCAGGAGTTTCAGCATTGCTTCCCCTTATAATACCCAGCTAATATGCTTTAAGCCTGACCTACAATGATCATCTCCTGGGAAGAAAGGTTACCTTAGTCTTCCTTCCATTCAGCATTCAGCCCTTGATCTTTCTACCAAAATGGGCAATCAGTACCAGTGAAATGAACACTGATCAACACTGACAAAACCTTTCACCTCATCTCATGCAATAAGCCAGGGTTACATTTGTGCTGTTGTCCTTGAGCAGAAAGTCTTGAGTGGAAAGTTTCCTATCATCTCTCTTACCTCTTTACTTTGCAGAGCAAATGCAGGAACCTGCTTTAACTTAAACAGCCAGAAGGTGAAGGGAAGTAATGTTCTAGTCTCCACAGTGACAGCGTGAAAGGCAGCGGTGAAGGGGATCGCTGTGCAACAGAGGTAGAGGGAGTACAGGGAACATCTATCAATATTTACTGAGCAGCACTGCTTTTCCATTTCGTGTTTCTCAGCCCTTCATCTTTACAGAGCCCTGCCCTCTAATAGCTTTGTGCTTATTTCTGTACATCGCCAAACAAGAAACCTACTTTCTGCTTCTGATCTCTGTTGACAGGGATGAGGAAGACTGTGGAAGCCTTTCTCTTCATGGGTCCTCTCTACCCACCTCAAAGGAGAGATTAATAGTTTCTGAAAGCATTTCCACCCTGAAGAAAGGTCACCATAGTCCTGGGGAAGATAAATAAACAGTTCATTGGGACTCTGTAGTAACATGGGAGGGACCTCTTCCAGCAAAAATATTGCCCAAAAATTCTAACTGTGGCGCTTTCAGAGTAGCTGGAGATAGGCAGGGGATGTCACTGGGTATCGTTTTTCAGACAGTATAACAAAATCCAATCACTTCCACAGGTGCATTTTTTTTTTAACAGTCTTTGTGTGCATCAAGTGTCTGCCAGTGTGTGGACTGTGATCTGTGGGGCATGCGGTTAAGGCTGTAAGAGACTATATCCCTGTCATCTTAGCTTCTGTACACAGTCAGCTGTCTTTCGGATTCACTTGGAGCTGCGACTCAGGGCGGGATTTTGCTTTAGTTATTTTATACCAACTCTGTCATCTTAATATTTATTGCTTGGGCTCTGGACAGTAGACTTAGCCTGAATTAACTTGTTAGATTCTCTCATGTATCCACTTGGTGCTTCACATGACTTTTGGGGCATGATATACTGAGTACCTTAATCCAACAGTATTTACTTCACTTTTAAATCAATAAAAATCTACCAGAAAAACTAGCAGAGGGTCAGCTAGAACAGTGAAAAAAATCTTCCCTTTAGCTTTCCCATTCACTTATTTAGGATGGGGTAGCTACATTGCTATGTGTTTGCTCTCCAAATAAATTCCATACATGTGATGTACACACACACTTATATACAGGCATACAATGTAATTCATTATCCCAAATTGCAAAATCAAGCTACCTATGCCTAATGTTCTTGAAAATACATAATATTGAGTAGTCACATTGCAGAAAATAGAGGGAAGAAATTTCTGAAATGGACTGATGCCATTTTGTCAGATTATCATAAAGTACCAAAGCTAACCTACGAGAATAGATGATCCTGACAGATGCTTGCAGTTGGAGTGCCCACATAGGGAGAAGTCTGCTTATGTATTTGGTGGGAGGCATAAAGCCAGAAGAAAGTTGATTTGTTTTATGCTGTCAGTCTAAGGATTCACTTTGCAGGTCATACTTTATCTACACACAATGTGTATTTAGACAATGAAACCATCAGTGTCATTGATGGAATCTAATATGCCAGCAGAGATGTTTTTCTTTTTCAGTATTTTTTGTTGTTGCTGGAGTATGTGTTACTGCCACAAAAGTCTTTTTATGGAAATAATATTTTGTTATAAGCACTATCATCGTGTATTGTAATTATTATTTTGTTTTACCCTGCCCACACAGAAAACTGTTTGCGTTATATTCCATTGAAAGATACATTTTAAGTTAGCTCTGCTAGTCATGAATAATGCAAATTGACAAGAACTATTATGGAAGGAGGTAGACAAAGAAACAGAAAGTTAAGTGGTTTCCTTTCTTTTTATGGCAGAGTGACATTTACCTGTAAGTACATTTGATTTTAACACAATAGGATGAGTCTCTGCTGTGCTGGATTAGGATTGAGGCATGTGGAGGAGTTCAGATAAAGAGTGGGCACTGAGAAATGCCCTCACTAGACCTCTCTAGGGAGGGTACTTCAGCAGCAATAGCATGTCAGAATGTCTTTTTTTTAGCCCTTGTATCCAGCTGACAAAATCTTTCCTTGTTTCTGTATCTGTAATTCCAAGAGATCTCTCAGTGCTTCCCACAGCTGTCTAACAATCTTATACTTAGTGCTTGTCACATCACTTTCCAAAAAAGGGTCAATGTCACTTTCCCACCCTAACAGACAGGGAGACCAAGGCAAAGTGAAACTGTAGGTGAATGAGGGTTGCTTGGAGACCCAGGACCAGCTTTGCCGGTGTGCGTACCCATGGTCCAGGCTGGTACTGCCTCTCACATTCAACCTACAAATTTCACCAGTTCCCCTTTTCCTCAGACTTGCCAGAACTGTGCTAATTGGGTCTAACTCTGCTGCAGTTCCACTGAGCTTAAATCAGAAATAACTTCAGATTCTCACTTTTGTAAATAAAAGTGTTCCTCCTAAAACTAGCAGGGCTCTTTTTAGGTCTGAAATGGTATAACTGCTCTCATGTCTAAAAACGTCCCACTGGCTGCTTTGTTTCTCTGGCACGGCACTTTTAATAACCTCTCTGCTACAGCTCTTCCCTGCAGTATTACTCTGCATGTCCACAAGCTTACCCTGGAGAAGAGGGACAAAAGCCACTCAACCCTTGTCTCTAGTGAAAAAAACCACAATCAACCAAGCAAAACACCAAATAGGCACTGCACTGTGATCAAGAGAGTCCCTTCCCCAGAGGGGTCGCAAGTCTGCAGGGGGAGAGCTAACACCCTTCTGTTTCTACAGCGCCCTGGGTACCGCAGTGTAAGCTGTGCCTTTATTGCTGTAGGAAAGCTTTGGAGAACGTTGCCTGAACTGCCTCCCAGACTCCTTCTACTTTTCTCATCCCTCCTTTAAGTTTCTCCACAGGAGAAGGGCAGGATCTGGCTGATCATAAATGTGACCTGTCCCACCGAGTTATTGTGGCGCTCGGTGGGAGAGAAGCTTTTGCAGTCCTCTCGTTTTCTGGTGACGCAGTCCAGGGTGCGCTCACACATCAGAACTGTGTCTTGGGGCTTCAGATGCCTTTATCTATGTCATGCTTTGGTTTTTACAGTTTGCTATGAATCACTGATGCCTGCTGGGAACACATACCCGCTTCTGGTTATTTTTGTTACAATGTTATAATGGGCACAAGGACACTTAAAAGTGGAACAACTGAGCATCTCCTGGTAGCCAGCGCTGTGCAACTCTCCTGGGAGGCCCAAGAACATCAAGATCCGCTGCTGAACTGTCTTTCTGTAGTGTAAAGAAATTAATTCTGAGATTATGGCATAGTCTGTGTCCTGTGTAGCAGCTCTACTTGTCATGAATGATAGAAAAGTAGCCAGAGCTCTATCTTAAGCCACTGAATATGTGATCAGAGACCTCGGGTTTCCCAGGTGAGGGTGGATCGGTCATTTAGGCACTGCAATTGCATTTCATCTGTGGGGCATCTCTTCTCTGTTGCATGACTCCGGGAAGTCCAGGAACTATGCTGGAAAGTTCCATGGCTCCTTTCTAGCCAGCATCTTGTCAGGCATTTTCTGGTCTGCTGGCTTCCTTACTAGCAGAAAGTTGGTGGGCAGAGGCATGAGATGCATGGTAGGGTCTCCTTCTGACAAGGAACTAAGACATAGTTTGGACAAACACCTGGACAGCATGTGAGAAAAGGATTAACGGCACACTGATATTATTATGCCATGCTGGTGCTGTTGCGTGAGGCAAGGATGAGCACATAAATGTATATAAGGAATTCAGTACTCTGGTAAAAGGGAACATAGACAACCCAAGTCAGTTAGTAACTGCCTGCCAGGGGGTGAGGGTTTCCATTTTGGAAGTCGTAGTAATTTAAGCACAACGATTTCTGTTCTCAGACAGAGAAACAGGGACCAAAGAACCCAACCTGAGACGTGCTGTGCAGTCACCTCTTTTGGTACGAGTGTTTAGTGGTCAGTGATTTCTGAAATGTTTGCTATAGATGGGGAGCGTGTTAGAAAAATATCAAGATACTTAGAGACAACAGTAAAGGGAATGATGGAAACAAGCAATACTAGATAAAAATACTAATATTATCTGGAGTTCTATTAGCTCTGGAGGTGTCAGAGTGGCCTTCTTTGTCACCTCCATTTTACAGAGAAGATCAGACACAAGAGAGGAACTGATCTGCTCAAGGCACACAGCCTGCAAATGGTAGAACTGGGACTAGAATCCAAATATTTTCACTCTGACCAGGAAGTGAGAAGTTAGGATTACTGTAATTTCAAAGGACATGCCTATGAAGAGGACTCAAAACAAGCTGAGGTCAATTTCCTAACCCTATTGTGTAGGCTTTGGCCTGCTCCTTGGATTCTGCTTTGTGCTTTAATTCTCCTGTGCCACCACACAAAAAGTGACAGACTTTTACAGGGAAATATTATGACCAAACTCTGCCTTTAGGTACAGAAAGAAATGGCAGAGCAGAGAAGTTACTGAGTCCAGCTGATTGGGATAGTGGCCATGTGCCAGACATCATCTTTTGTGGTAATAACCCCTTCCCAATGGCAGCCTGAGCTATTTGCCTGTCATGATTTGTCTTTTTGTGCTTGGGGAATGCTGGCTGACCTTTGTCTTTGATGTTGCTAGGCCCTTTCCTTGCAATAGGGCAGTTCAGGAGGCCATGACCACATCTGCTTTGGCTGGTTCTGTTATCAATTAATTTGTCCTGCCACATCAAAGAACAGAGATAAAGCTGTAGCATTTCCTTACCACAGATTTTTATCTTCGCTCCCCAGTTCACCTCACAACACATGCACCTTCCACCTCCACAGTAAGCAGAGAGAGAGAGACAGACAGAGAAAGAAACTGAAATGACATCCTAATAGCCTCCCTTGAGTGCTGATGGCACCTGGGTCTCTGTGTGCTGAGCCTTACACCCACTTCCAATCTGGCCTGGCCACAGCCACTCGGTTGCTTACTCCCCCAACAAGTTATTTGTTTTTCTCTCTAGACAAATCAGTGATGTTAGAATGACAAATAGCAGTTATAGCTTTGCACTTAGCTGAGTATAATTTCAGCCCATCAGTACCATCTGTCTCCCTTCTTGGGCTGCAGCTCCATTAAGTCAGAGTCAGAGATCCTCAAGGACAAAAAGCTGAACTCACATGGACAGATATTTTAGGGGTCAGAATTTGTGACTCTTTGCCCTTTGCAGTTAATTCCAATGGTGAGCTAGAAAAGATGAAGCTGGGACATAGAAACTAATCCAAATTAAAACTTCTTTACTGTTCTGCCATGTTGAGCCCTGACTCTGCTTGTTCAGTTCTGCACTGAGGTTGGTACTAACCACTACCCAAAGATATCTGAACTTTGCTGAGGTGATGTTGTTTGTCCTGATTTTGAGACAGCATTCAGTTTATTTCTGGGAAATGTTGTGTTCATCTACTATGAATCCTAGAAAAGATGAAATGTTATTTATAGAATCATAGAATCATTCAGGTTGGAAGAGACCCTTGGGATCATTGAGTCCAACAATCAGCCCCACTCTACAAAGGTCTCCCCTACACCAGATCCCCCAACACCACATCTAATCGCCTCTGAAACACAGTCAGGGATGGGGACTCCACCCCCTCCCTGGGCAGCCCATTCCAGGCTCTGACCACTCTTGCTGGGAAGAATTTTTTCCTAATGTCCAGCCTAACCCTACCCTGTAGTGCAGTAGGGACTTCAGTGTGAATAAACGAACCTAATCTATTTATGGTAAGGTCACCATGTTTTGTGGAAATCCCTTATTTTCCAAAGATTGATTCCTTTTGTCTCATGGTGCTGATTAGACAAAAAGATGCTTAAGGAAACTTCCCCCTTCCACCCAAATTGCAGACAAGGTGGCTTCTATGCTGATTATGTCTTCTACTGTCATGTAACCTTCTCTTCCTTTCTATCCATGATCTTGCAAAGTTCCTTTTTTTCATTCTCTATGATGTTCAAACTCCTCTTCTTCATTTGTCTATCATCTATACTGTATATCAGTAATTTACTTATCATCTCCTTCGCCTTAGTCTCCTGTTTATCATTTGCCCTGCTGAAAGCTGGTCATCCGTGTCACCTCCTAAATGTATGGCTTAAATTCCACCCAGGTCCCTCTGCATAGAAAATACAGTAGCAAGGCATTTTAAAGAGATTTTAGAGTTACTGTAAGGTGACTCTTACCACATTAAAGTAAGAAGGCCACATTAAAGAACTGAGCTGGGAGTCACAAGCCAAAAGGGAACACTAGTGGCAAGGATTTGTCTGCATGAATATGAAATAATTTGTTCAAAGTCTTTGGGCACTTTCCTTTTAAGAGCTCAATTCCTATTTAGCCATACAGAAAAATGATCAGATTTGCAAAACAGCTCAGTTTGCTGAGCAAGGTCAGAGTGCTATGTGTGTTTGAAAATCTGATCCCTCTGTCACCGGGCATGCTGGGGACTGGGCTTGGACCAATACTCAGAGAGCCTCATTCCTGGCTTTGGCCTTATGTCCTCAAACCTTTCTGATTTAGTTGTTTTCTCCACAGACTGCCTTCCTTCCTTCCTTTCTTTCTTTCCCTTCCTTCCTTCCTTCCTTCCTTCCTTCCTTCCTTCCTTCCTTTCTTTCTTTCTTTCTTTCTTTCTTTCTTTCTTTCTTTCTTTCTTTCTTTCTTTCTTTCTTTCTTTCTTTCTTTCTTTCTTTCTTTCTTTCTTTCTTTCTTTCTTTCTTTCTTTCTTTCTTTCTTTCTTTCTTTTCTCTTTCTTTCTTTCTCATTCTCTCTCTCTTTCTTCCTCTCTCTTTCATTCTCTTTCTCTCGTTCTTTTGTTCTCTCTTATTTTCTCTTGTTATTTCATTCTTTCTTTTCTTATGTTTTCTGAGGACTAATTTGGTCACATCACAACACACGGGGAGAAAAACATTTGGGAACCATTTTGCATGTGCTATGAAAAAGCCCAGTCTTCTGCAGTGTGGTTGTGAATGACCTTCTCTCTCATTGACTAAAGACCCTGTATACCTTGCAGGATCAGTTGCATTCAAAACCCTGTCCTTTCAAATTTGTTTAGGTAAAGTGCAGAGTGCAGATGATTCCCAGAATAACTCTTCTGCCTTCATTTGGAATGACAGCAAAAACAAATCTGGACCTAGCTTTTCATCTCAATGGAAGGGCATACGAGAAGCAGTGAGAATATGTCATTGTTCGTAAAGGACAACATTACATGAGAGGGAGCACAGGAGAGAGGCAGAGAGAAAGAGAGATTTTTTCTATCTGCTAAATAACGGCCGTTTTGAGGTGTGTGAGGACAGCAGGGGTCAGCGAGTGCTGGAACTGACTCTGAACTTCTGGCAGAACAATCTCCTGGAACTAAAACCAAGAATACCTTTATCTTCAGCAACCTGCCGAGAGATGTTCCACAGCCAGCTTTCTCCACAAGAGCCCAGATACAGTGTCTGTACATGACAGCAACTGAAGCAAAAGCTTTTGTCTTTTAAAACAGACTACCTCACATACAGCACAGTAGACTCCAGCCTGAAACCATTTAATGTCAGACACTAGGCAGGAATCCATTTGTAACAGAGAAGCCATAAACCATGATATTATTTGCCACATAGCAGGGAGATGGTGGGTGCAGATGTTCATACACCATATCTAATTAGAACAGGGACAGATATGTTACAGAAATTAGAATTCCTTCAGTAAGGATCTAGCTCTACACACTGGTCTTTTTTAACTACCAGACACTTTATGTGTCTGAGCCACTTTTCACCCATGAAACCAATCTGTTTGGCAGACACTGCTTAAACCTCGCTCCTTCCCTGTCTTATGAGGGCAGCAAAGACTATTGTCCCCACCTGCCAGATAGGTAGTTTCACTGAACTTTCATGTTAGTCGCCTACACATGCAGTCAGCATCAAAACTAGAGAAAACTAGCCCAGGAGTCCTGGTTCTTAGTCCTCTCCCGTTAAGCACGTTCTTCTGAGCTTGCTTTACCGGCATATCAGGAATTTTGTGGGCAACTACGGAGACAGAGAACAGATTGCCCCCAAATGGTGTCTTCAATCACTCAACTTTTATCGCTGAGAGACAGTAGCTTCCCTCCCTACCTCCTTGAAAAGCTTTTAAAATAAACACAGGTACATTAGAACAACAGCCCTTCCAAAGGGTCCCTTCCTCCCCCTCACCTTTCTTGCTTTCCTGTCATTAGGCAGAGCAGAGCCATCCTTACATGTGACATTTGGACAGATCAACTTAAGCTATTTACTTTAAGCTTTTCTTCCTCCAATTTAGAATCGCTTTCATTCATTTTTCAAGTGTCTCAAATTTTCTTTTGCTAAATCCATAGATCAGGTAATTCAGAATGAAGCAATGGGAATGTGCCATTCTGATAAAACCACAAGTCTCCATGCTCCTCCTGTAGCCCCTTTCTGCTTACTTTTTAACTCACTAATTCTGCTGACAAAGGGAAAAACACAGCAGGAGTGCTAAAGGAAATCTAACTTTTAAAAGCCAATTTTATGTTCTTACCATAGAGACCGCCTCCCTGGTTAAACTATTCAGTAATTGTCTTCTGGGCTTAGAGTCAGTGTTTCAGATTCTGATCTGAATTATATCAACAGAAACAACCATTCCCGGGCAACCTTTCTGAAATATGCTTACTTTTAAACCAGTGCACTTGCCTCACTGAGGATGCCTTCCTAAACTAAAGCCAAACCCAGAATTACCACATTAATGTCAGTGAAACTGACAGGTGACAGAGTTCAGACTCTGAACTCCATCACAAGGGTTTTCTCTTTCTCCCAGCACAGAAAACCACTGAGCAGTTTTAGCATAATCCTCTCGACTTACATTCTCTGCTCTGCAGAGGCCCAGGAGCTTTGCTGGGTCGGCTGTAGGTGCGGTGGCACGGGTGTATGTCTGAAGTGAGGATGCTTATGCTGCCATGAACTAAATCTGTCTTAAAGCATTGCTGACCAGAGCATGGTATTAAATTCAGACCAGGACTCATAGAAAATTAAGGGCAAATAGAGACAAAAAAATTCCTTGACTCTGCTGAGTTCTTTTTGTTCAAATATTGCTGGGCTGTGGCCTTTAGAGTTTTTGCAAAGGGTGAGGATGCTTTGTTGCAGGGGAAGCATGAGAAGGGAGAAAGGTGAACTGCTGAGAGGAGACAACTGGGCTTGTGTCTCTGGATTTGCTCTGCTATAAACTGCTTTCATTTTTGTTATGTTTGAAGTAAATATTCACATTCTGTCTCAGCTAAAAGACAGTGGTGGCTGGTAGAGTTAAACCAGTGTTTCTGTTGGGAGAGTGGAAGGGATTTCCAGGGGTCCTTCAAACTCCAAAGGCTATGTTAGTTCCTGAAGAAACCAGTCCAGCATATTAAGCCCATTACTGTTGGTTAATGCCAGCTCCTTGGGATTCCGTCTCTACTTGTAACACAGAGGAAATCAAGGGGACACAAGACGAACTATCCCTGTGGAGCAGATGGATAGAGGCAGATCTGCCATATGCCAATTGAAAGAAAATAACAGCAGCAAAATTTCTACCTCCACCTTAAAAAAAAAAAGACAAGGGCACTCCTCAACATGTCATTCAATAGAAAATAAACCCACTGTTTTCAAGTTAATTTGTTTGTCTCTCCCTGGTTACTGTGGTCTTTGGTATCTCTTCCAGCTTCCCTTTTACCTGGGTGAAAATAGTACTGCTCCCTTCTGCCAACACAGGACACGGAGACAGAATCTTTTCATAACCTCAAACCACACCAAATCTGCAGATGCCAGATGCCTAGCAGGTAACTTCAATACTTAATAAAACAAAGTAATAGCTATAGCTCTTAAACAACCTTCAGAGTGTCAAGTACTAGGGCCTGAGACTTCCCAGAATTTAAGGAAAGTTGCAGGAACCAGAGAGTCTGCTACGGTGACACACCAAATCCTGGGGCCCTTTTACAGAAAACCCTCTTTGTCAGAGATGGGCAGGGCCTGAGAATATTTTTCATTTTTCCAGCTGAATATTCTTTTCCCATGTTCATATTGCTTTGATGCTGCATTTTCACACAAGCTTCCCAGCCTGTTTATTACCACGGCTTACAAAAGTTATGGCAGCAGGTAGTGGTCCCACTAGAGACTGGGGCCCTGTTGTGACAAAGGCTGAACAAAAACCTGCCTACTGCCCTGTTATCAGGAGCTTTGGCAAGCTATTCTCTCTCTCCACCACTTTTTTTCTCTCATTCTTGATCCTTCTTGCCTAATGGCAGCTAGAAAGTCTTGGGTGCTTCCTCAAGCTTCTGTATTAACTCCTCCTAGGAAAAAGGTAGTCTAAGTCACCCCTCTTCAGAACACACAAAAGAGGGGATAGAGGGAAAGAGTCAGGGATGCAGGAGCAGTTGAGCGATGCTAAGCAAGGTTCATATGACAGAATGGTCACATCAGCACATGGTGGTTGGGTAATTGGAACTGCATTTTGTGCAGTTGGGACAACAACTCACAGTAAAGTAAAGGCTTTTTATGTGCATATAGAGTCTGAATTAGGGGAAATGCTCAAAATATATAAACAGGAACTAGTCTTGCAGAGAAGATAAGCTTTGGAGTAGTGGGGCTGTCTCTTCCAATGTGTATTTAGTGTCTACTGCAGTGGGGACTAATCTCATTTTGGGCCTCTAGATGCTGGGCCTCTCTTAATGTGTGTACTGCTGTAATACACATAACTACTTCCTTCCATTGACTGCCTTTTGGTTGCATTGTTTTGTGTAATTGACTCCCTTTTTCATCCAGAGGCCAAAGAGTGATTATTGGAGATTGCCAGCTCCAGACCTGAATTGTTTCATTCAGGAAGTTAATTAAAATCAACCCACCTCTTTAGAAAACCCTTTTGAATATAGTGTGGATGCTCCTTTCATCTCAGCGTTAGTTTTNTTTTTTTTTTTTTTTTTTTTTTTTTTTTTTTTTTTTTTTTTTTTTTTTTTTTTTTTTTTTCTTTTTTTTTTTTAATCAGTGCTCCTTAAATCATGGAAATAACTTGGCAAAGGAGCTGAATTACAAGAAAAATCAGTTAGGAACGTAGGTAAAGGAACATAATAGGTCTTTAGAGGAGAGGAATGAATTTAATTGAGTGAAAGCTCAGAAAACCCAAAAGTAAACTCAGGGTCATCAGCATGCTTCTTTCACTTATCCCTCAGTTGCACTTCATAGATCCAGGCTTCCTTTTGCTCTGCTGTTATCACACTTTCCTTTTGCTGTGATTTATTA
>VZTM01040204.1:1348322-1396470 GCA_013400555.1 Jacana jacana
TTATGAAACTGAGGTTCTAGAAATACTTATTAATGTTTGAGAAATTCATTTCACACTTGAATACTTTTTCTAACACTTACTAATGTCCCTCATTTTGGTCATGTGGGTCTACAGGGCAAGAAAACAAGGTATCTTATTATATATTTAGCATGTGCAGATGAAGGATGAAAAAAATGTATTTTAAAGACCACTCAAACATTGCAGCAACTCTGTGTATTTTCTCCTCGTGCTGTTCTGTGTGGTGGCTGTGTGTGCATATGTGCATAAGCGGGGCAATGTCTGTATGTTCAATGACACCGTTCCAGCTTCCTTTCAGTCACTATTAAGAAAGCACTTCTAATCCCCTCTGAGAAGCCTGAACATAAAATTCCTTTCATGCCAGTTTTGTCTTCCTCAATTTGGCAAACACTGACCTTCCCCCTGTGATTCCAATGGAACTTGTAATTCTAAAGGCATTTCTGTTTATTATTACCCTGTTAGTGTACAAGAATCATCAGGGATGCCAGTACTGCTAAGGTGACAAGGTTGCTTTCTGAGCTCTCTCTTGCAGTTCTGTACTGCAAAACAAAAATACGGTGCGCCGTAGATAAATGACGATTGCTTTATTCACTATTTAATCAGAATATAAGCCTAAAAGAATCACTGAATAATTACTTGCCTTGAGATCCTTGAGAGTAAATTTGCAGATTTATTTCCTGCACAAAGTTTTCTGATGGAAGTTAATTTAAAAAGTAGTAAAAAACCTCTGCCAATAATGTCAAAATTTATGAGTTTGCTCATACAGGGCTGGAACATTTCTACTTCTTATTTCAAAACGATACTCCATTTTGAAATGTGTTACGTTACCACAGTATCAAATTTAACAGTTCTAAACTGGTATACTCTTACTTAAAAGGAGGTTTACCTTCAAAACACACTTTTGCACAGAATACTGAGCTCTGTGTTTCCATCAGCATTAATGAGTCAGGTTTAGTATTTAACCTAATCTGCTCAAGAAAGTCCTATTACCCTGAACGCTTAGAGAGACATTATCTGATAGGAAATGGCTGCAATACCTCTAGCTTTCCTAAAATACTGACAGTTTCAACCGTTTCTTAAGAAATACTTACTCACTGGGGACTGCTGCACTAAACAGATGCTTCTGCTTTAAAATACGATCACCTTCTTTATCTTAAAATAAAGCAGTGGTACTGCTGGCATAACACTGGAGGTCACCCAAAGAAACAAGTGACCACCAGACATTTTTCCTCAAGGTATCTATCTCTGCTTAGTGCTTTTCTCCCTCTGCTACCTTTCTGTTACCATCTCTGATTTCTTAAGGACTGCAATGTTTTTTCTTCAGGGAAATATTTCATGCCAGCATTGTGAACCTTTTTTTTCCTAAGGACAGCTTCTGGTTTGAAACACTAGCAATCACTTACAGGTTTTTACATTTGATAGCCTACTCCTGATGAAAACCAAGTGGAGCAAAAGTATCCTTCCACAATGCACAGGTGTCCACTGCACACTCAAAATATCGAACTTAATGATCAGGTGAAAAAAAGAAAGCTCTTTGCATCCTTCCAAGTCTGACCATACCATTTACATGACAATGAAAAGAAGTAGTGGATTGGCAGAAGTAACATGGAAGACATAATTTCTTTTTCTTACCTATTATGAGAGGTCTGAATTCGGATCTGGTTTAATCCAGGACAGAAGCCAATGATGGTGTGGTCTGGAGTGATTGCTCTGCTTTCTCTTCTGTTTAAGCTGAGGACAAGACTAAATGTTAATACAAGAGAGAATCCTTGCTGAGACCCAATCTTGATTTCAGCTGTGCCCTACTTATCTATGTGCCAGTCAATGCAGATATTTTAAAATCTGGCAACTTGTGTATATATAAGTGCTTAATTTTAGAATGTATGAAAATACTCACACATGAATGTAAACCTCCCCTAAATACTGTACACACAAACTCAGCAGATCATTCAGATCAGCATGTGCCCATCTGAAAGTTTGTCTTTGAACATCTCTCATGTTGCGTTGTCTTTGCTACTGATCTTCAACTTTTGTGCCTGTAGACTTGAAAATTTGTGCCATGTGAAAGTGCCCTAGTTCCATGAGCTCACTACTGCTTCTTCCTTAAAACCAGACACATTGGTTACTATTTACTTTGCAAATTGCTCTGGATTTGATAAATGGGATTTACTTTTTGTGTGTGGAACAAATGCTGAAAGGTTATCTCCATGCACATCGTGAAACTTCACAGGTGAGCTCTACAGATTATTTGTTTTAATGTTAGTAAGCATTCATGAATCTAAACATGTTTCATAAGTATCATTTGCTGATCATATCATTAATAGCGATTTAGCTTGGTATTACTGCTTCCATTTTACAGAAGCAGAGGCTGAGATGCAGGTATCCGAGAGGAGTGCTATCGTTTTTATATGGGTTCATCGCGCGTAAATGGCTTCTGATTTCTAGAGGAACTCAGCTTGCTGAGGGCTCAGCTCTTCTGAAAAAAATCTGTCTACAAGGGTCAGAAAAAAACTATTAAAATGCCCAACACCTATTAATCTACTCCTCTTTTAGCTATGTAGCTGTGAAGTGAGGTCATTTGAAATAAAATCCCTCATACTTGTGAGATCACGTACAAGAAAATCGGTCCTGGTGATTGTAAAGTTGGCCCCACCTTACATTTCTTTACACAAATAGTAATAAAATACTTTAAAAAAAATTATTTTGGGTAAACGCAACAGGAAAGAACAAAAGTAAAATTCCTATTTGAGAAAGCCCAGCATGTGCAACTTCACTGTAACAGGCAGCAAAAGGTCTAAGAACAAAAAAGGAACTACTGAGACCTGCGCACAGAGAGATTCTCATAAATTAGCTCAGAAAACTGAAGGTAGAGCACTGCGGGCTATTGAAGGCCAGTATCATAACATTTTTTAAAAGTCTTGTAACAATATTAAAATTCTGCTCAGAAACAACTATTGTAATACATTTTTTCCCTCTCCTTGCATGAAAATCAATTGTGCAGCTCTCTTATTTGTTAAAATTTTTCAAAACTCTAACAAAATCGAATCAGTTCCCACCCTGGAAAAATGAACCAAAGTGCTTAATCCATTGGCGTGTGTGCACAAAGTGCATTTGTTGTGCTGCTGAATGTAACAGGATCTGAACCAAGGAAGGAGAATGAACGCTTTGCAGTCCCTGATGGATTTCAGATTTATTAGACATTGGAATGTTTTTTTCCCCCCTTGTCTATAAGAACATGGTGTGTAAGATGATAAAGGGCAGGAATAAAGGGAGCAGACACTGTAGCCCTTAAAATGAAAAGAACTGTTTCAAGATTTTGAACGTGTCAATGTATGAAGAAACAGCCTAAATGTAAGTGTTGCATTATTCAGTATGCTTTCCTCTTAGAAAGAAAAACATTTTGCAGCCACTTGCAAAGCTATGGACATGTGACTAATACTACTTTTACTTTCCTATATGGAGAAAAACATCATCACAGAACATAAATGGAATATTTATCCTGTAAGATAATACACACATACCTGTAAATTATGAGTGCAAGATGTAATAATTCATCTTCAGTTTCATTACTCATGCACTGTGGAGCTTTCAGGATTAGGGACAGATTTGTTATGCCACTACATTCCGTTATATATTTTCTTTCTTAACCCTCTCTCTCTTCTCCAGCACAAACATCTATACAATTGGTGCAGTTTTCTTTGCACCAACGAATACAGACCATATAAACTACACAGAACTGCCATCATTCTCAAAGGACATATTCATGATCCATTTTATGATGTTAACCAGGCTGAAAAAATTAGCCAGGGTATAGGAATATAACTTCAAATAATTTTTTGGGGAAAAGTTTTCTATTCAGAGAAGAGCTCCAAGGTGTAACATTAATAAAAAGCTGCTTTATTCTAATGTTACAAGATTGTTCTCTTGAGCTGCCAGGATGGGAACCACAGTGGTCTGCTTGGAGTAGTGGTAGTTTTGCTCCAGTATCTATATGTTCCTTTGTGAAAAGAAATAGCAAAAGTCTGGAATGAATTGCTTCAATAATTAGAATTCCTATGAAAATGTAAACAGCAAAACTATTCACTGAAAGCAAACTAATGTTTAATATATAAGCAGAGGAATAAACAAGCTCTGTTCTTCTATTTTTGACTCTGTACGTATTGCACATGTCTGAAAGCAATGTATGTCTGATGGAGATGACACGACCAAGGAGACAATTTGGGCTAGTGTTCCAAGCACCGGGACTATGGACTATGCTAGGGTCTGCTACAGACTTATTGTGTAATCTTGGGTGAATCACTCAAATTCTTTATGCACTGATTGCACCAGTCTGTAAAATAGGTGTAAGTAATCCTCCCCCATTTACCTCAGACAGCAAAAATATCTATAAAACCTCTTAGATGACATGTTTTGTTTGAGAAAATTTTTCTTCAGTAAGAAATAGTCTGTATGAGCTAAATTTGTCCACAGATCTTTGTGTCCTGCAAATCTCTGCCCCCAGACACGCACATACAGTCATGTCAGCTCTGCCTGAAAGATGAGATGAACACGCCTTTAGTGTCAAAAACATCATTCTGCTCCTATAACTGAAGAAGAGAAATTACATTAACTATCAAACTTTAAGTCTTTTTCAAGGAGAATGCCTAGGCTCAAATCTTGCTTAATCAAGTGAGAAGTCCGAGTAGGATACTGCAATTACTGAGAGCAGGATCTGGCCTCTCATAGAGCATTGAGGTAAACCAGACACACTACTGCAGTTTGCATTGGACAGTTCTCAATTAGAATGTCAAGATTTATAGTGTATTTTATCCGGTTTTCATTCTTTGCTGTTCAGTTTAACTTTTTGACCTACGGTTATTGGCAGAAGGGGGCTTGTCCCAGAGGGCCATTAGTCCCTTCCAAAGAGGCCTTCTAAGAAGTGCCAGAAAAAGAGGGTGGGAAACAGGTCTCTTTGTAACAGGAACCCCTCCTCCTTCTCTGAAATGCTCACACAATCAACGCAACAGTCAGGATGCAAGAAAACAGGAGATCCCGGGGATTTTTCTGCAATGAGTAGTTAAAAGTTTTGCATTCTTCCTCTTCTGTCCTATCCTGCCCTGGCAAGAGGTCAGATGGAAACAAATCCTGTAGAAAGGATCAACACTAATTGTGTCCAAAAGTCTGCATGGAGTTAGAGAGGAAAAAAAAGGTTATGTATATAGGGAACCTATGCTGAGACCCTAAAAAAGTGTGGCATCCAGGTGGATGAGGACTAGATTTCACAAAGCTCTCAGCCAATACGGAAAAAATCATCCTTAAAATATATGATAGAAAAACACGAGTTGCATATATATAATTGAATTTGAAAAACCCTGTATGGGAATGGATAGGTTTACCCAGGTTGGATAGCCCTGCCCAATACATACCCTTCATAAAGGGAGATGATAGCTGTGCTGGAGGGGAGCCTGCTGGCATGTAACTGGCACATATTCTCAAGGCAAAACTTTAAGAATGATAAAAATATCAAACAATATCAATTATATTGCTGTAGGACTGTGCTGTTGACACACATTAAGGGGAGCACTGTAAATGTGGAGGGCATTTTCGGGGGGGAGGGCATTTTCCAGGGGAAGACCTGTATTATCCTGGGCATTAGAGCATTGGGAACAAGAAAGAACATAGTAGGCACAAGACAAAATATAGTAGGATGAGATCTCAGGCTGTGCAGTTTAGGATTAATAAGAACAATACTCCATGGTGAGCAAGATGCTCCTCAGATGGAGATGTCCTTACAGCAGAGAGGTTCTCCAAGGGCCTTCCCATGGACACAGGGGGACAAAAATAACCTAGCTGGCTTTAGGATAGAGCAAGCTTCGTTTGCAAAAGGGATTATATAACGTAGTTGCCTCTAACAACAGAGGACTAGTTTGATGAACCAGAAGGCCCCTTCCAGTCCTATTGTTCCTGCTATTCCCAAAGTTAAATTAACACCAACCTTGCCTAGCAACATCATGTTCCCCTGCGTGTGGAGATGGAGTTTGCCCTGGAGCTCCCAGGATGAGATGTCTCATTTTAAATGGGAACTGAAAAGCCTCACGACGAAGCAATAACTAGGAGAGGTGCCAGGTTTATATTTTTTTCAAAAAAAAATTAATGGATTTAAATCCTCCTGCTTTTAGGGGCAGAAAGACCAGTAACAATGCAGTACGCTGTAGGAGACCAACCTTCGATTCCCCTCAGGAGTGGCTCATGGCAGGCTGCATAGCATTCAGTCCTCTTGTAGAGTACCCGCCATCTCTGCCAACCTGAAGCAACTGGGGCAGAAACAAGCAGTCTGGGAAGGCACCTTTTCCTCTAGAAACCAGGGACTGGCCAAGAATCTCCCACCTCTTTCCTCCAAGCCTGTTTTTTCCCAGCCTTCCCTGCCTGTCAGGATGACAGGTCCTCCACACCCCACAGCCTTCATCCCACACAAATTCCCGTGCCTGAGAGCAATCTCTCCCACCTGTGTCATATATATATAAATATGTATATATATATTTTTTAATAGAGACACAAGGTGATATTCAGCTCCTCTCCCCTCTGTGGATAGGGGGGCAGGCATGTGCAGGGCTCCCCAACCAGGCCTCTCCACCATGTTGGGTCCTGAGGTGAGTACCTGAGTCAAGAACCTGAGGTGAGGAGCTGAGCTGAGGTGAGGAGTGGGTCAGACCCTGGTGCTGGGGGGGCCATCTCTGGGCCATGTGCGGGGCTCTGCTGCATCGGGGAAACAAAGCAGGGTTAGCAAGTGTTACCGAAATGAGGAAGCCCAAGGTCTGTGGTGGTGGTGGTAGTAGTAGTAGCAGCAGCAGCACCACCTGTCTCTGGGTCTCTTCAGGGCATGGTTTTAGGTGTGAAATTGCTGCTAGTCCTCAAGCTGGGTGATAAGCCATTTCCTGTGGCAGTGGACTGCCTGAAAGCTGACAGCCATCTTGGAGTACACATCCCAGTGCAAACGAGGGTAAGTGAAATAACAGTAATTTAAAAGGTTTGGGAATAGAAATTCCCCATTCCTGACTTTCCACCCCTTTGCAGGCAGGCCCCTGCAGGGAAGAGAGAAGCAGGCACTTGCTGCAGCAGGACTTTGGCATGCTTTCACCCTGTTTGGGGAGGTTGGATCCATCCCCACAGAGGCCCTGAAGGGAAGGGGTGAGTCTCCCCTTCCTCACTTGCACTCGGCCTTCCCTGAGCTCAGCTCAGCCCCAGGGAAGCAGCACAGCCCTCCTTGTGCTTTGTCACCATCATGCCTGCTGCTCCATCACCGTCAGTCCTGCTTCAGAAGGTGGGCTGCTGAGGTAGGGAGGGTGCTTTAGCCTGTGCGACCTCTTTTCTTGGAAAATCATAATTAGAGAACCTGTAGTAATGACTACAGAACCTATAAAAATGACTGCAGGTGGCATCTCAGTTTCAGAGCAGCACCATGCTGGCATTCATTGGCTGGGACAGGTTCAGGTTGTGGGAAAAGAGGCAGGAGCGGGATGGGAATGGATGCATTCCTCCATCTGCTCTCATCTCCAGAACAGCAGCAGTAGCAATTTGGGAGGGTAGTTGTTGCAAGGTCGTGAGCGTCTGCCAAGTGACATGTCCTTGGGAGGGAGCTGGAGGGGAGCAAGCTGAGGACACTCTCCTGGGAGGAGCTGCCTCAGTCACAAGAAGGTGCAAGGCCCCAGTTTTCTGTTGAGATTCCCAGTGTGGTTTAGTAATGCAACAATTTGCTCACGAGACACGGAGCAGAGCCCACCTACTCATTCCTCTGAACAGCCATGAGATGATAATGGCTTTCAGTCAACGGCCTAGCTTTGAACAGATGCCTAGAGGTGAAAGGATCTGTATTCCATTACTAGCCCCTTCAACTACCCAGAGTCCCCTAGGTTAAATATTTTTAGCAACAGCTTGTTTACATGTCAAACTTGTCAATGAGCTTCTGGGGCACTGCTGCCACAAAGCTGTGTTGGTGGCAGCCAGTGAGCTTTCTCTATGCACGAACTAAAGCCTTCTAAAGGGCTTGTCAGATATATTCTTCCTACTGTGTCACAAGAGCAAGACTAATTTCAAAGAAATGCTCTTTATTTCTACTTAAAACTGCTAAGGAAAATATCCAGCACTGTCTTTTTTCTTGTCATCTGTTCGACAAGTGTCTCATAAAACAAATTGAGAGGTTTAAATCTCCGAGACAAAAATCAATAAGAGGATAAGTAAAGAATAGGAGGAAGTCAGCAGGCTGAGATTTATTTCACTGGAAATGTTTTTTCAATGGATTTACTAATAAATCTAAAGTGGCTGGTGCAGCTGCCTTTGATATGCAGTATCCCCTTAACTTAGATGGAAGCTGTACATGAAAAGGAGCTTTGAATACTGATTTTTACAAGGGTGTAAATCAGCAAAGCCCCACACGTTAAATGCACCACCAGCATCTGCTTCAGGTAGAAGTTAAGAGAAAGGATTTGTTTGTGTGCCAGAGTTTTTCTCTGTAGTTTTGCCATTTTTTGTTCAATATATTGTAGTAGTTGTGATCAGGGCCTTGCTGTGCTGGACGCTGGATTCTCCAGTGTAACAAAATCATCTCTGTCCCAAAGAGTTTATGGAGTTTCAAGGGCAGGAAGTTCTACTGAAATATTAAATACGGGCTCACCAGCAGTGACATCACAGGGAACGAAGTGTGTGATGGTGGAACTAAGCTGCGGTATCTCTTGAGAATCTGCTTCAGTGAGTACTTCCCTTGTGATGATAGGAAACTGGGAAAATTTTAAGTTAAATGGATGACTTGAAACAGACTTACAGATAGAGACGATGAAATAAACTCTTGAAACAGTCCAGAGAAGGCCAGCATGGAGTGGTTACTAGTAATTTTTAGGTGGATCCCACAGCTGGCCCGTCTTCTAGGAAGAAGGGATGTTATCCTTAGTGACAATGATAATAGTTGCTACTGAAATGCATAGGCTTTGATGTGGACACGTAGCAAAGGACAAGACTGCATCTCGGTCCAGAATGCCTGTCCTCTCTGCTGTGCATTCCCAAAAACAGTCGTCATTTACAAAAGCCCAGTAGATGAAGAGGAAACGGTAATGAGCTCCTCTGTGTCTAATATTAGTGGTTTGCTCCAGTTGGTGCACGTGGCAGATGGCTGTGGGTAGGGAGCTTGTTGCTGGGGTCTGTGTATGTGCGTATGTGCTAGGAAGGGTTCCAGAATGGCATGGTTCACTATTCTATTTCGAATTAAACAAATAGTCTTGGATGCTTTTACACTGTCAGATGGGAAATCAGCCAGAAAATAGCTGATATCATATTGTTCCTTGTTCTTCAGTTGGTTCTGCACTTTTCAAAAGTTTTCTCTGCACCAAACATGTATTGGAACATGGTTAAGCTCCATCGTTCCAGGTCGCAAATTTGATGTTAGGAAGAAACATCAAAAATGAGAGTAAATCAACAGAAATGGTTGCTTTCATCCCCTTATATATTTTTCCTCAAGTCAACACGAGAAACATTTCGCAGCTAACTGTGCAAACTAGCACCTTCTTGACTTCTTTATGATTTCTTATGACCTATTAAGGATTATTATTGTTATCATTCTTAATAGTGCATACCCTGGCTATTGTATTGTGGTATTACTGGGTGGTAGTAGCAAAGTCTTACATTTAGGCCACTTAAACAGTTTGTATTTAAAAATTCCTATGGCTCTTAGTCTGAAGGGTGCAACCAGTACTGTGATTTGCGTAAGGCTTTGCAAATGGAAAGATGAAAAATGTGGAATGAAAACCGCCTGTGATTTTATGCTAAATGGCTGTGTCATAAAGCCATATGAACAGTGGGGCTCAACTGGAGTTGCATGGCCCACCTAAAGTATGTAATTTCCTTCATTTTCAAGCACTTTGCTTTGGAATCAAAATAACATTGCATTAACACTGTGTTTTTTAATGCAATTATGTATATGTACATTACACAAACTCAGACATATGTATACAAATATATTACTGTAGAAAGTCAGACAACATTCATAGTAGACAATGTTACCACTGTTTTCCATAACATACACACATTTAAATCTTCATAATTGAAATAGGGATAATACACTCCCTATGTCACAGAGTTCTAAGGATATATTATATATCTATATATGCGTTTCACCATGTCATAATGTCATAAAGCGATGGACATAATTTATACAATCCCCAACTCCATACCAGACATTCAAAGAGGTCTGTACAGTTCTGTACAAAACCAGGAAAGTGTGATCTCCATCTCTTTGAGGTGGATGCAGAGAATTGACAAAATCCATATTGTGAGTCAGCACTACAGCTAAAATTAGAACCCGAGCTTTAAGTATCAGTTTTGCCAAAACCTTTCCAGCAGTCAGTCTTTCTTGATGAGGTCTGGCCAGACCTTAATTTGAGTTTGGAGTGAAGCAGGACACTTCACGTTTCAGCAACATACATATATCTGTGATATCTGCAGAGGGAGAACATGGCATGCTGTGCTTCACACCTCACCGCGTCATCTCCACGTCACAGTGCCCTGCCTGGGTTTTCATTCAAACTCTACCATCCATGTCCTGACCCTGTTTGATCTCTTACAAGATCAAAGTCTCAAGAAGTTGAAAGACACACAATGACATGATTTATCCTCAGGGGAGCACGATGACTTCTGAAATTTCTTTCTCCCCTGGGTGCTGTACACTGTCCCCCTGCCCACAAGATAGAAATTGTGATTTTGTTTCTGATCTGGCTTGTCTAAATATATGTGGGAGAGTAACAAATGTCATTGCACAGGGACACAGAGCAAGAGGTTGCAGAGAAGAGGGGGATATTAACTCTTCCGCTCCTTTAGATTTCCAGACTGCAGTGTAATCCTATAAAATTAAATAATATGATCAGGATTTCCCCCTTTTCTCTTGACCTGACTTTCAAGTTAGGGCTAAGAATCGCAGCACATTTCTTTTCCCAAAGCAAAACATGATCCTGGATAAAAGTCAGTTTAGTTGAGAGAAAAAAAAGTAAAACAAAAATAGATCTTTTCCATAAACAAAGCTGCTTTCCATTTTGCTAATGTAAACAGGCAGATGCATTAGGAGATCATGCCACCCAGGCCCTGGAAAAAGATGCAGGGAAATGTATTTCTGAGTATTTTTCTGAAGGTGTAAGGATGGCTGAGGCTGAGGCAGACTCAGGAGAAGGAAAAGCCATTATAGACAGTGCAGCTTTGTGGTTTCAGTTGTGACTGAGAAGAACTATACTTCATAGTTTAGGTCAAATACAGCATCCTCTCCTTCCCAAATGAAATCTCTGTTTATAGTAGGCACCTGTGCACTATATTCTCACAAAAACATCATTTTTTCCAGTAATTTCTCCAACTCTGCAAACAGAATTTTAGGTCTCTGGTTACAAACTTGGATTGGGGTGAGTAATGTCAAAAAAGCCTTTAAAAACTGTAAGTGATCACCATTTCAGAGAAGTTACCAGGTTACTTTCTATAGGACGGTGTTCAGTCCCTTGCTGTACCAGCTCTGCAGTGAATGAAAACAGCCTTCCCCTGGGAACCAGAAACAAGGAGATGAAACACGAGAAATGAGAAACCAGTGGTGTCCTAACTGCGGACTGCGTTTTTGAGAAGTCAAGCAGCTGGGGTGGAGCCTGTTCTGTCAGAGCTCAAACCTCTTCTACTCTTCTCTGTGCCTTGAATCATTCCTTTGGTAGGAAATTCAGCCCTCTATGCAGCAAGACCCGCATACTACTTAAGCTATCAAAATACTCCTTCTGTAATTGTCTAGAGATGTCTAGAGTCTAGATACCTACAGTCTGTAGGCATCTGGAGTTAAATGATGCTATGCAATAAATCACATTCAGGAGATGCTGCAGTCTTCTGATTTGGCTGGCTTGTGATATATTTCAGTCATGCAGTTAATTCATGTGCTGTAGCACACAGCTCTTCCCAAGGCAGAACCCCTTTGGTCTTTTGATTGTTTTTTTTTTTTTCCTTTTAAACGTTGCTGATTTTGTTACTCAAAGCAATCTGCTAATATTAATCTCCCAACTAGATACTGCAAGGCAAATTCTGCCTTCATGCATGTAGCATTTGATTACACCCAGGTTGTGTGTACATGTGTGCATATAAAGCGGGTAAGAGCAAAGCTCTTCCATGGTTTGATAACAAATCATATTCAGATCAATTTAAAAGACAGTGAAGATACTCAGTGCAAAAAATGGCTTCTTCCCTTTTGGCTGATATCAGAAAGGAAGATTTGGCATTTGGTTTCAGTGTTTGGATTCAGCCTAAAGATATGTCCAATGACTGAAATGCTACTTCTTCAAACTGTCTGTTTGGAAAATGGTCTTTAGGATCCCCACGGAACAGGACAATTTCTGTTTTTTCTTGCTTTCTCTTGGGCTGTAAGTGCAGCAGAAGGGCCTTCTGCAGAAAACTTTGACCCTCAGTGCAAGAAGTTCAAGACTATGTGCAAATGAAAAATGTTTCAGCCAATATTCCACATCTGTGGGTTTTTACATTTTATGGGTTTTTTTTNGGATCTGGTTCAGGTTGTGCTGGAGATATATGTGGGGTCATATTTTATCTGATCTGGTTTTGATAATCTTTAAGTACGCTATCCCTCTATCACTTCTATGAAAAAATGAGTGCATGGAAAGAACTAGTTTAGATTAATTTATCCTTTACTGATACTTTTTTCTCCTACACTCCCCTATTGCTTTTTCCTTCTTCGATCTCTCTACAGCTCCCATTAAGAACAAGTCAGTGACTCATAAAGACATATTTTCACTCATTCACTACATCACAGCCCTACATGCTCATCCACTACAGGGTTCCGTGACGCTTGATCTTTGCCACCAGGAGCATCCAATTCTGTGCCCAGCTTTAAGGCCAAAGGGAACTCTACAAACCAGTTATTCTCTGTTTCCCCCAGGAACAAAACTGTGGCTATGTTACTGCCCTCTAAAGATGTGTGGATCAGCATTAAAGTGCTGACCTGTTCAACACTTCTAGGACCCTTTGAACTGTAGATCTTTGAAGTGAAGGCTGTAACAAACTAGTGTATAATAAGCTGCTGCCCCATGCCAGCAATGGCAGAGGTATCAGGGACTGATGGAAGCTTTTGAAGGCACAAAATGCTATTAAAAACTGAGAGAGACTAGAGAAAAGGAGACAGTGAAAAACAAATCTCTTCTCCATGCAGCGATACATGTAACTTTTTGGCAAGTTAGAACTAGGGTCACTAAGCTGGATTTGATGCTTACAAAATTTTGGGGTGGCTGGCTTCCTGTTTTGTCTTAGATACACTTTGCTGAAATTGGGGCTTTACCAGGAGAGACATTTAGTTCAGTTCAGGGCTTTCCTTACCTTTCTGCACCAATAAGTTGTCAGGGAGGGGAGAACCAGTCTGCATAGCAATAATTATTATCAATTGTATTGTGCTTTTTATCTTCAAAGTGCTTTACAGACACAAACTAATTATTTCTCTGCAACACCCCTGTGAAGAAGATGGTAAGTATCATTATCTCTGTTTTACCGATGGGGAGGCTGAGCCAGAGCATTTAAGCGATTAGCCTGGGGCCACAGGGGCAGTTAGTGTCAGGGCTGGGAATGCAGGAGTGTCTCCGCTCCCAGTCAGCACCAGGCAACATATCTCTTTAGTAGGAACAAAAGGGAACCTTTCTCCAGACTTGGAACCTAAAAGAAGCTAATTTTTTTTTTTGGCAAGGGATTATAAACTCTTTCTTTAAAATGTAATCATAATTGGAAAAAAGACTGTGTAGTAATGGCATTAGCGAGGATTGTAAGTCAACATGTCTGCTTTATGGGTAATCCTAGAATTTGGAAATTTGGGAAAATTCTTGGAAAATTTCTGTGGGAGATGAAGAATTCTATCTCAGTGCAAAAAAAAAAAAAGTGACACATTTGAAATTTCCCATGGAAGGGAAATTACATTATAATAATTTTTAAATATCAAAATCTTTCATTACAGACATTTCAAAATGAAACTGAACCTGAAAGTCTGTGCTCTGAAGTTCCTGGTTCAGACATAGCTTCAGGGCTTTTAAATTCCTGCATGCCTATCAGCTGTCAGTGAGGTTCTCAGGGCTTCCACAGGTATGTTGGTTGTCACCTCTTGACTGAACACAATGTGAGCTGTGGAGTGGCTCTACTCTACCCCAGTGGAAAAATCAAACTAATTTAAAACCACCAATAGCTTGGCATAACTATTTAACTTTGCGGTGGAACAGAAAAGGAGCAGTCATGCAAAGAGGTCCAGATGGGAAGCCAAGAGCACACAAAAGCAGGAGGTTGCTTGCTAGGCCAAATCTGCAATGTGGAACATTCCTACTAGAGTTGACATTGCCAGCTTCAGAGCTCCCTGACCAGTGTGATGAGGAGAAGCTGTCCACAGACTGTGCCTCCCACAAACCTGTGCTCCATGGTACCATATTGGGCAGGCTTTCCATAAGCTTGGCCTGGTCAGGACTCTCTGAGTCTAACAAGCCAGCAAATTTCTTGAATTTCAAGGATTCTGTCATTTTGGGAGCACAAATCATTTTCAGTAGTGCATTCTCATCCAGCAGTGAGGGGCATCTCCAGCTGGGTTGTTCTTCCTGTGTACCTGACCGCAATCTGTTGATTTCAGAGACCAACATGGAGTTCTCCTCTTCCTCCTCTTCTTTCTCCTCCATTCCCTTTCACTTTAGTCCTGTAGTGCCAGCCCAGCTCAGAGGAGCTTGTGCTGTTTGGGTATCAGCTCATAACTAAATGCCAAGAGTCGTGCCTTGCAAACATGCCAAAAACCATAGTGCAGTTGCTGACAGCCTGTTCTACTTTTAAAGAGCCTTGATGGGTTTTGGCATGAGATAGGAGGTCCCCCTAGTCACCACTCACAGCCAGATATTCCTTGGTCTTCTACTGTGAAGTGAAGCAATGTTGGAAGGTGTGGAGTTGGAACAGATTTTGAGCAGACCAGTTACAGCTACCTGTCCTGTCCTATACCAGTGGCCCTGGAAGACATTCTCTTACTTAAACATGAATTATGGGTTTGGGACACTGGAAAGGAACACATAAAGCTAGTGTTCCTTTTTCTGAGATTTCCTTTTGCCTGGCTCTGACCCTTAGAGAACTGAAAGGCAGTCACCAACTTCAGGCACTGCCTAAGGAGTAGAGCTGGAGAGCAGCTCAGTTTTCAGGGCAGGAGGATAGGTAAAAAAGGCATATTTTTGCTCTGAAGGTTTGCGTTTTTGCTTGGAATCAAGAGGTAATGACACTTTTTGCATGGCTCATCTTAGCGTACCTAAGAGGGGTTGAACTGAAAAAATAAGAATACCAAACACTGAGTCAAGGCAGTGCTTTTCACATAGCTCTGGTTCCCTTTCAGCCTGCAAAGCTGGGCCAGATCCTCAAATACTCAGAAGCTGCCATGAGGGCTGGATTTTCTAAAGAGTTGTGTAGCCCGCCAGCTTGGCACTTCTTAAAATCTAGATACTCATTTTAGTGCCTAAATGGGAGCTGAGCTCTTTTGCAAATCTGCTTCTGATTGTGCATGCTGAGCTGCTCTGCAAATTCTGGCTATCACTGCTCTGCATTCTTGTACTTCCTGGTTGTGAGCTGTGCTGGGAGCAAAACTATCAAAGCACCACAAGGAAACCACTCCTGCTATAATCAGGAAGCACAAAAAATCTCAGGAGCCAAACTGTTCAGCCTCTTATTAGTATTTGGGCAATGATTGTGCTCCTGGTACTGCTTTATCCCTCTCTGCATCAGAGCTGTGCAATGGCAGGTGCTATAAAGACCTCTAAAATAGAGACAATCCCAGCACTGAATAGTTTATAATCGAAATAGAAGATGAGGCAGAAAGTGTGTGCAACAGATGGACAGATCTGGCATAAGGAAACCATGGGGTAAGTGTTCTAGTGAGTGTCTCCAGCATAGTTTGCAGAGCAGAAAAGAGCAGTCAAGGATAAGCTCAGCTGCTTACCTTACCTGACCCCCTAAACCTTTTGAGATTTGCCCACAACAATTAATTATTCCTTTGACTGGCCAAGATGACTCACAGCTGCTCATGCCATCCCAAAGCTCAAGATCTAAGTAAATTTATTGAAATTAGTGGTGGCTCTGTTCCAGGAAACTTGCATTAGTTTTGACTCAAAGACGCTCCGCACCCTTCCCACCTCTTGTTTCTCCCCTCTCTTCCAGCCCTAAGAAAATGTCAAGCTCTACAGCTTCGATCTGATAGTGCTTAAGAGTCAGGAATGGGAGTCATGAGATCTGAGTCCTATTCTTGTCTCTAATATAGGGTGAGTCGCTTCCCCTCTCTCTTCCTCAATATCCTTGTTTGTAAAATGGGGTTAACAATACTGGCCCAGCTTCCTGAAAGGTTGTGAATTGATTAATATCTGTGAGTATTTGAGTAGGTGACATTCTGGAGGCTTTCCTGGCTTTTGTAGCTTTGTATCTGGCACTAACCATATACTTGAGTAGTGAAAGGAAGTTTAGAGTGTTAATTAATGGGGCGTATGGATTGTTGGGGTTTTTACTTCTGAATTGACTTATACCGCCTTAATAATTAATATTGCCACGAGGGCAGATGAGAGGGAAAGCAAGGAAATGAAGTTAACCCAGTTGACATTTGGAAGAGAGTTAACCAGCTTGAGAGTTAACCAGAGTGAATTTACTCACTTTGGTGTTACCATTACAGTCCTATCTGCCATTTCCGAGGCACCTTTCATTTTAATATCACCCTTTGGTTTCAAGTATAGGCACATACTTGTGTCATGCCCAGGCCGAGCTGTTGTCTCTGTTTTGTAGATGCTGATGCAGAGGTGCAAATAGGTGAGGTCACTCCCCTAGTGCACTCACCGAGTGTCAGCTGTCTGGGGAATTCAATCCTTGCACAAAGGCCATTCACTGCGCTGTTTGATATTTTAGCCTTGTATGAGAACTAGAAATTATCAATTTCAAACCATAGTGAGTTGAAAATGGACATTTCAGATAACACCAACCTCAGGTATTCCTTCACGGGACACAAACCTTCAGCTTTAAGAGCCCAATTCAAACCTCTACCTCCATTAAGGCCTGTCCCATTAAAAGCTGACACTGTATTAATCTCTACCTCCCTTAATTAGGTTTTTCTGTATTGGGTCAGTGGGCTAGACAGCTTTGAAGTTTGCTTTACCTAATTGTATACAAGTCTTTTGAGCAGAGAGCCTGCAGTTGGTGTGCTGGGAGGGCTTGAGGATGGTCCAGTCAAGTGTCTGTCCAGTCGCTTCACCTGTAGGAAGGTGGAGGAAAATCCTTTGGGGTTGTCAAAAGACTGAAAACCCAAATTTTTTCCAGCAAGAGCTTGTGTCCATTGCACAGCTGGGCAGGCCTTTCTGAGTACTTCTCCTTTCCTCTGAATGATGCCACCCAGTACCCATGACTGGCTGGTAGCTACAGCAGTGCACCAGCTGTCAGCTTGAGTGTCTTCTCTTGATGAAGAGCTTGATAGACTACAAAGACAGGAAGGATGAACCTGCAGAGTCATCGCCTTCTAGAGCAGCTGAAGCCACAACTGCCTGCAAGACACGGAAGAGTGGAGTGTGTGGGGGGTTGACTTCCTGAAGCAACTCTGCTGAAAGTGTAGACAGAGAGAAAAAAATCACAGGGAAGTAAGGCAGGGAGAGGAACTAGAACTGGTGGTTTGGGTCTCTCTGCCCAGCCCAAGAGAAACCATGGTGCTCTTCTTCTGACAGTGCGTCCCTATGAGGAATTGTGGTCCTGAAACAGTAGTAGCTGCAACCTGGGTTTTTGAAGCTGCTTGCAAGAAGAAATAGGAGACACCCTTGACATAGTACAGTACGTGTGTGGTCCTTTTTGAAATAGTGTATGCGGAAAAATAAGAAAGATAAGAAAATTAAATAGAACTTCTTCTTTGACTAGATCTTGCTGGCTTTATCATCTTACTTCTAGGCTTGCCATATACTAATAATTCTGTGTTTTGTTTGTTAATCAGGAATAGAGCAGCAGTACCACTTCAGGAAGCAGTAGAGAGGGCTGCTCAAGGGGCTCCACATGCATGGCTGAATTTTTTTAGCTAGTGCAGTGAGACACATGGAGCTGTGCTGCAGTAATGTGCATTTGGCACTGCTTCTCTCACCTGATTACACCATCCTCTAGTGTGACTGGCACTGCTCAGCTTTCATGCCTGAATTCT
Source organism: Jacana jacana (assembly GCA_013400555.1). Taxonomy (NCBI): domain Eukaryota; kingdom Metazoa; phylum Chordata; class Aves; order Charadriiformes; family Jacanidae; genus Jacana; species Jacana jacana. Next base: position 1,366,543 of record VZTM01040204.1, read on the forward strand.
CAGCTCCCATAAACTGGGCAAGTTTCCAGCCCATTATTAGTTACCTTCTGTCTATGTTCTTGAGATCAACTGCCCTACTCTTTCCTTATCTTTTCTCCTTTATCATAGGTTATTTGGAAGGCAAACTTCACATGAAGGATCACACCTATCTCACATTTGTTCATTGCATAGCACATAAGAAACATTAATAATTGTAATATTATAATCAATCATATCATCGCAGTAACACATGAGTTAATGTTCTTTAAGATCCTCTGTCAGCTTATTGAATTACAAGCAAACAAATTTGGTACATGAACTAAAGGACTCATGTACTTGCCAAGACTCAAAGCCAGATCACTGGTTCACATTTCTCTTTCTAATGCTGCTGCTCATTCTAGACCTCCTCACAGAAGCGTAGGGTGGCCATTCTTTCCCTACAACTGGACCTAGAGGTGTTAGCAATTAGTAGAAATGCACACAAAGAGAAGAGCTAGAACTTGGTTTAAAGGAGGCACTGATTTTAAACAAGTTATGAAACGTGCGTATTTAATGTTTTAAAGTTTGACTTTGAGTTGTCAGCGTTTTGGGAATGTGGAAGGGGAGCATTTAGTTCATACTACATCCACTCACTAATAGAAGGCTCTGCATTCTCAAGGAATCCCAAAGAATTTCTACTGGTATAAATTGCTGTAGCTCTGATGACTCGAAAGAGGAAGGAGACAAGAAGGGTGTCTGGCTGTCGGTAGGTTAATCCCCGTGGGGTTACTAGGCTGATGGACTATTCCCTCTTTTGCTACAGATTTCTGGTGTGACCTTGGGCAAATCGGCTCTCCCTCTCGGTATCACAGTTTCCCATCTGTAAACTGGTGAGAGCAACAACCGCCCTGCCCCAGAGGGGTGTTTGGAGGCTAAATGAGTTAGAGGCTCGGAGCTGCCAGAGTACAATAGTGACAAGGTTCCGACAAATACCGAAGATAGACAGAAGCTGACAATCAGGCAGACTGCTATTAACAGCTGATTCATTCTCTCTGGTTAATGCATATTTTTAGCAGGCTGTTATTGACTAGACAGGCGCACAAGTCTGTCAATTAACAAATGTTATAATGAACTAAATCTTTGCACCAGTAGTCTTTGCAGGGTGAATTCAGAACTCCCTAACCCTGTGGCACAACACCTGCACTACTAATCAAGGTGAAGATTTTCCTATAAGTCCAGTGGAGAAACCATGTGCTGTGTGAAGTCAGCGTCCAAGCGCAACTGGCACTTCCACTGTAGGGTTCTGAACAGCTTCGGTGTGCAGTACACGGACAATTAAGAACTCTTAGGTGGCCATGGATTTATTACAATGTGTTCATAAAACCTTGTCAAAGTTCCATTTCAGTACAGCTCATGGCCAAACATTCCAGTGATAGGTGCTTAGAGCCCCTCTTGCAAAGCAATTCGTTCCCTGCAATACGACCAGGGAACACTGCTTAACTGTATTTCTTTTACAAAGTGATGAAATTTAAAACTCTGCTCCCGGCATGCTGGCTGGCACAGGAGGCTCAGCAAATACGTGATTCTCGCGCTGCAGCTGGACTCTAATGACATGAAAGGTGCTAATGTAATGCAACTGGAACCTTTAATTATCCTAGTGACTAATAGGAAATCTCTCAAAGGGTCTCAGAAAGAGCCTTATTCTTCCCCAAGAGTTCCCTGAGCTGTGCTCAGAAAAAGGGACAGACAAATGGCAAGTCTAAGAAGAGACCTGAGTCCCAAAGCTACAGTGTATGAGAGAGGATTCCTCTTTCCTTTAACAATTAGCTTGTCTCAGGTAGTAAGTAGAGAGAGGGAGACTATCTCTCGGCCCATTACTAACTTACACTAGTTGGTACCTAAACTTGTTCTGCATCCTGCAGGTAACTGGATAAACCTGCTGATGAAACAAAAAGATTTGGATTTATTTTGAATGTGTTTGTCTTCAAGGAAGAGAAAGAGTGACAGACAGACAGCTGTCTCCCACTTGCTAATTGAATAGAGACTGTCAGATCTTAATGTACCTTGGGGATCATTTCTGTTTGATACAGTTTCAGACCTTGTTTCTTCGTATTTTTTTATCAAAAACCGTTTTTGCTGAGCCATCCAAGCTGAAAACCATGCAGGCCACTTTACTTGGATTTTGCAGAGCAATGTACAGAGCATGTAGGAATGGGTAGTTAGTCGTGTTACTCAGCGATGTTGCTGCCTGGCTTTCAGACTGATGCAGATTCAGCTTTGTGTCATCATCAGCTACATCAATTTTTCTTCAGTAATTATGGCAACCAAGGGTAGAAGGGGAAGAAAGGCTAATATGACTTATATGATAAGCCTGGCAGCTCAGCGGTAGGAGTAGTCCACAGACATAAGAGGAAACCTTTATGTCTTCATCCACCCTTTCTCTCAAGCCCTTGACAAAACTTGGCAATGCTACATAATACAGTATCAGTTACAGCGATTTTAAGGACAAAATAAATTGCTTTCCTGAAGAAATGAAAAAATCAATGTCATGATTTGAACCATGGAATTTAATCTAGTGATTTCTGCCCCAAAAACTGCAGAAGTTAGGAAGCTGTTGAGCTTAGTAGTGTTCGTGCCTAGAGCATTAGTGGTCAAGGCAGAGTCAGAAAATTGTACCAAGTCTTGCCTCTCATGTCATGTTCCTGCCATGGCATGGCATGTATGAGTGTGTGTGTGTGTGTACATGTACAGCTGCCCTCTACCAGGTAGAATTACACCAGCTTCACAACTGCGCCATATAAGGATTTCTCTAGTGAAAATGATGGTGTGCTGGCCTTACTCTAAACCAAATCAAAATAAGAAATTCCCTGCAAATTAGAAATCACCCATTGTCAGCCAATTCTAATCATGAGTTCCCCAAAATGCAGAATAAGCTATATCAGTGCCTTTGAAGCATGTAAAATGTATTCCTTGCTGCCACCATGCAAGCCCAGGCAGTCCCAAGTCTGTTACTTCTTTCTGTTCCTGCTTTTCTGGTTAAATGCACCTGGGAATATGTAATTGTTTATGTCATAAAACATTCATCATAAACAAATGGGATGGGCAAGCCAGCTGAGCAAATGCTGGGGAAATGAGTTGAAAAACCCTGAGATTGGTATAATTGGTAATGCACGTCTTGTGAGCAGGATGAAAGATGTGTGTTTTGTATGAAAGTATAAAGAGGGGACAGGCACTGCGTGTACCTGGAGAGAGAAAATATTCCGTGTGTAACTGTGGCTTGGCAAAAGCATGGGCAGTGTTGTTAGAAACACACATAACAGATCACTGGCGGAGCAGAGGAGTGATGTGATAAGAAATGTAAAGGCCTATTCTCAATCTCTCACAGTGATCTCTGATTTACATCAGTGCAAACATGGGCAGAGACATGGCCTAAGTCAGAGCTGTAGGCATTGTTCAAACGTCTGGGTTGTTTTGTTTTTGTTTTGTTTCCTATATAGATAAAAGCTAAAGCATATATTCTTTGTTAAATAATGCCCAGTGCTGAGGGACTTTCCAGGTCTTAAAGCTGGGGCTGAAGAAGTTAGCTTACAGCTTACATGTGGAATTGTAGCTGATCCAAGAGCACAGAAAATAAACAGTACATGTACCTCCATCCCTTGAACCCTGTGAGCTGGTTGTGTGGTTATTGTTCCCTTCGGTATTGCCTTATCTTTTGCCATGTTTACAAGATTCACCTTGTCTGCTGCCCTCAGCCTCCCTGCCAATCTCAAAGCGGCTGAAGGTACACAGAGGTCGGGAGGGTGCAACACTTGGAGTGACGGACATCATGTTGGTAGCAGCAAGCAAAGTGGTGAGGAGACAACAAATTTAAATGTCAGGGTGACAGTACAGACATAAGACTAAAACAGTATGCTGAGCAGGGAGGCCATTAAACAGAGGGTGTATGTATGGATGAGAATCAGTACGGTATCTGATACTTAGTGTTGCTGGGGTTTTCCAGCTGTCGTCAATTGCAGTGTGATTAGATTTAGACCATTTCTTCTTTGTTGTTCCATTAGCAAGCAATAAAGCACAATGAATGTGTATGAACGAAAATAGATCTCAGATCTAAAGTGCCCAGTCATTTCTGCAAAGCTAGACCCTTCCAGAGCAGATAAGAGACTTCAACCACTGCTTTGCTTTTTCTTTTCTTTTCTGACTGGATCAGAGAGACAACTATAATTATGGATGTTTAGTCTTTGTGCTGTGGTAGGGTTGTCCACTGGTGGCAGCCTCTTCCAGACGGTTGGCCAATCTTTGTTATGATTCTGTCACACCTATCTCGGTCCCAAATGGATAGAAGCGCATACCAAGCTGTAAACACACTTTTCAGCAATTAAGTGTCCTGGCTAGGAAACCACCCAGTGGCAGTATTAGAGAACTTAAGTTGCCCAGGAGGTAATCCAATTGTGTTCTTTGGCTGCTTGTCATTTTTTAATTGAATAGCAAGAAGTTTGTGTCATTGCTGCTTGTTACAGTTGTGTAAGAATGAAGAGGCCGCCAAGTGGCTGGAAGTCAAGAAGCACACTGAGCCTGATCCTAGGAACAACAAAGCCAGTCAATTCAAATGATATTTGGTAACCCTGAGATAACTCTAAGAAGTTAAAAGTGTGAAGTGGTTGCTAACATAGAGGTATGTTCCTCTACCTTGTAAACAAAAGTGAAAAAATGCAACTTGCAAATATTTGCCTGCATATCTCTCTTCACACTGTTGAGTATGCTTCATTAGGTGTTTCTAACAAAGAACATTCTAAACCTAGCCTGAATCACTGCTGTGTTGCTCTCCTACACTGCGGTGTTTTGATTTCTTTTGGATTGCAACCTCCTGTGTAGTTTGCTGGGTTCCTCAAACACCTAGCTATTGCACACAAGCGATTAGCTGAAAATCTCCACTTTCCTGGGAAAAAAAGTCCTTCAAAGGCTGCTTAAGTACTTAAAACTGTGGCCTCAATGCTCTCCCAAGGTTGCAAAACCCAGAGGTGAATAAGCCAAAAAACTTTAATTTGAAATGAAAATTATGATTTTTTTCAGTCTCATAATTTTTAGTGAGCCTGACTCATGATTTTGAATGTTGAACATTTGCAGTACCCTGTGAGGTAGATACAACCACTGCAGGACAGGTCCAAACAGCCCCTTAAAAAGTCATTTATTAGCTCTCCCTTCCTTTGTACTCTCTTTTGTTGGGTGCATTTAATTAATTAATTAATTTTGCGTGTTCTTTCTGCCTGTCATTTTTTAAAGAAATACTTGTGGATTCAGGGTGCCAATAAAAGATTATTTTATTGTAAAATTCAAAGATGAAAACCAGCATAATGAACTTGCCACTTCCTTAGAGTTCTGGTAACTTGGGTGTGATCTGATGGTACAGAATGATTCATGGGATAAAATTATAGACTTATGCAGGTGTGTACAAGAGCCTGGGTGGGGTGTAGGCAAACAGGGAATTTTATATGGCAGTAAACATGGGCATGTGGTATAAAGAAACTGTACTGCCTTAAAATCTTATTTTATTTCATTTTTATTTGATAAGAACAAATTTAATGACCTTTCTGGTCAAATATAAAGACATTGCTTTCTCCCTTTTCTGCCAGAGTCCAACAGAGATAGCACTATATACCTTCAAGCAGGTGGAACCCTTGTCTGAGCACCATGCAAAAGCCATGTGCAGCTCATGCCTAGATTCTCCTTATGCCTGAAGTCTGTCTTTACTGGAGTTGGACAACATGGCAATATTTAAGCTCAGGTTAACCTTCCTCTGAATGGAGTGGTTTTGGGGCTTTCTCCTTGCGGAGACTCTGTGAGTCTGTCTCACAGAGATAGTCAGCCTTTTCAAGTTCTGTGCCGGAAAGGGAAGGCCCCATCTAATCCTGCTGGTGGACTAACTGGAAAAGCTCTGCCCCTCCAAGCCGTGAGTTACGATCTCTTACCTGATCACAGTGCCAGATACAGTGAAGGTCAGAAGGCCAAAGGTTGAGAAATCTGGCTTGCAAAGCAAACAGAAATGTTTCTGTTTGCTGACAGAAATGCTGACTGTACATAGAGCCACAGGAACTTCCAAACCACAAGAATTGCCTCTCACTGCTTCCCTCTTCATCTTCTGTTCCTTCACCACCAACCTTTTCTCTTTCTTGCCACTCTTGGCCTGAAATTCTTCTTGCCTGAAGCCCCTGCTGTCTGAGACAGCCTACACATGTCTTTCTGAACTCCTCTGCTGATTTCAGAGCTCAGCAGAAGAAAGATTTTAAAAAGCAGAGTGTCCAACTTCATAGCTGGTATAAAGGTCTATGGCTCTGCTGAAATCAAGGGAGTTAGGCAAATAAGAATTTTTGAAATATCAGGGACGGATGTTTTGCTTTTTGGATCGTGAAGTTCCTCCCTCCCTCTGTGCTTTGTTAATCATTCAGCTTTACAAGGCTTTGTTTAACTCTAGGAAAGGCCATAGGAGTTGGAATTAGATCTAATTTTGTTTGCACAGGAGTGTGTGGCTAAGGCTGGGCCTTTGAGAAAGGGTGTATTATACACAGTGAAGGTTTTGGAAGATCATCATGACTATTGCTTGAGGGTCAGACTGTATCAGGCTCGTTCTCCTCTTCTAATATCTTCCTCCCAAGCAAGTTCTATTTGCCTCTAAAGGATGCAGAAGATAATTTCTGAAAAATGGTAACTGTTGCTTGTCCTAAGGCAGCTCTAAGACAAGTGTGCTTTTTGGGATGTGTGAGGCTCTGGCTCGTAGATGGTTCTTGAAGTGGGATCATTATGTCCCTAAATGCCAACATTCCCAGGATCATGACTAGAGCTGTATGTTGGGCCTTTGGAGTTTATGGGCTCCTTAGCAAAGGGATAACAGAATATTGCTCTGTTTTATATCAGCTAAGAGTAGTTTTTTTGACTTTTGACAAGTCAGCATAGAGGGTAGGGTCTGGGCCACCTTCTGCCAGGAGGAGAGATGGGGTGCTCAATTATACCAGTGGTAACATTTAGAAGTACAGATCCCCTGTCATCCTCCTGCTACCAGCTCAGCAAAAATCCAGTCTATGCAGTGAGAACTAAAGCCCACCCCAGACTGTCCAGAAAACAAAATCAGAATGCAGTGTAAGTAACTAGCAATTCCTGAGGAAATGGGTCCCAGATTTCCCTATGAATTGGGGCCTTAAGTTCTGACATAGGGAGCTATTCATGGAGGAAATTCTAATTGAGTCAGGTTGTGCTTTTTCCACAAATTGTTTACCCTCTGTCTGGGTCTTTACTGGATTCCTAAAGGAAACTGTGTTGCACCCAGGTGCTGTGGTGGTTAGGCAGATTTAGGTGAGTACTCTTTGCAGGCAGAAGTCAAATACTAAGGATAAGAAGCACGTCTATGGTCCATAAGGAGGACAGATCATATGGTCACCATCTGGGGCTCAGCGATGGCCCTGTGTGCTGAAATAGCAGTTGCTGTGCCTTGCTGTGTTTCCACAACAGCAACCAAAGATGGTGACATGGAGGAAATTAATGCCAACTGCCCACTCATTCCCGGATTCTTTGTTATACATGCTCCAGTGTTTTTAAAAAGAGACTGCAACATGAAGAATTTGGAGTCTAATCTCTGACAGGAATGGATTGAAGTGAGTGGAGCTATCCTGGTGTAATCCAGGTTAAAAGGGAGAAACAGGCCCTGTATGCTGAAATTCTCTCCTGAAACGTTTCCCAGAAATATCAAAGAATATTAAAGTTCTTTGGGAGCAAGGACTGTCTCATACAGTGTGTGAACAGTGTCCAACACAGTGGGGCTTGCTCTTGGCAGAGACCTCTAGGAGTTACGGCAGTACATGTAATAACATCTAACTACACCTTCAAGACATGGTGTAGGGAAGTACACTATGTTAACTCAGTTGAGTGCCTGCCTAACCTGTGATTTAGAGGGGCCCCTCCCTCAGCGTTCAAAGGAGGAAATGAAATCTTCCCCAGGGAAGAAGTATTCTGACCTTTCAGCAGCAGTGTCTCTGTGTATTGGCTACAAAGGAGGAGCAGGAACTGGGATGCTTGGGATCAGTTCCCCAGTTTGGCTACCTGGCCTTTGGCAAGTCACTTAATTACTCTGTTTTACAATTGCCCAATTATTGTCGTAATAATTCTTTTTCTTTTTTTTTTTTTCATTCCCATGGCAGGGTGGGGATGGACGGAAGGGAAGCAAATTCTTCTTCCTACATTTATGATTACAGAGTGTTTTAAGGTGCTCTGGTGAAAGGGCAAAGGGACAGTAATAGATCACATCCATGTCTGCTGGCTGGTCCCTGAAAGCATTTACTTATGAGACTGGGGCTTGCTCACTGTCTTCGGTGGTAACTCTTGAAGGAAACAGCTGCTTAAGGTAACATTTTCCATGGCATCCAAGTGAGTGACCCAAATCCCTTTGAAAGAGAAGGAATCTCTTTCAAAAGTACACCTGAGTCCCCTTTCTCCTCCGTTTGAAAACACCTGTATCTGCATCATCTTTTTTCCATGTGAAGAGTATGAAATTATAGAGCCATCAACTGACCCAAGGAATTTAACACATATATTAGTAAAATTTAGAGAATGAATATCCCATAACTAAGCATAATGTCACTAAGTTTTCCCTTTATTGTAAAGATCATATTGAAACCCTCAGCAGACTTGTCTGATTCACTAGCCATGAAATCTTGGCCTTATTCTTTGATCTTTCTTCAGATACTATTTCATATAAGAATAAGGCACGTTCCCTTGGCTTGCCTCCAGCAAGGGGAGACTGGGAGGGCTGTTGTGCTTCTCTGGGCTAATGAGCCACTTGCAGGACTCCAGAGAGGTGTAATCCACAGTTTTCCTTTACTACATCCATTCCTATACAAATCTGGATCCTAATCTTTACTTCAACACAATGAGTTGTGGGGCCATCAGAGATTTCTATTTTCCAAATTGAAATAAACGTCTAGCAAGGCTAAGAAATATTCTAGTAAATGGGTCATACTACTGAGACAGGTAACCAGTGTCTGAGGAGGTTTGTAGATAGAGGTATTAGATGCTATGGAGTTACAAAGGGTTAACGTCTTTCTTCCTCTCTTAATTGCACAGTCACTCCATGGGCTGCACATGGGTGTCTCAGGAATGGAAGAGGGAAAGGCAGAGAACCTGTGGGAAAAGCTGCATTCCATACCCTGAACCTCCACAAAGCAAAGTTTTTCTTGCCTCCCTCGAAGTTATTTTGCTTTCTTGCTGTGTATCTAACTCCCAAGGAATAGACCTTGCTGACTCAGCCTGAATCCTTTTCTGTTGAGTCACCTCCTTCAGCTTTCAAATGAAAAGGCTAATAATTGCCTGTATATGAAGATTTAGACAATTGCTGCCTTATAACCTCGCTGTGAGCTGGATGAGAAATTTCTCCTGTTATGTGTGAAAAGACAAGCTCAAGTGAGATTGTAGCTGGAGATGAAACTATTGGACGAGCTGTTCTGCCCTCCCTATGTGGAACAAGGGCTCCAGACATCCAGGTCCCCTAGTGCAAGATAAACCCTGCTGGAATGCTGCATTCTGAACCAAGACTGCTTGGGAAAGCTAAGATCTGATGCCAGATCCCAGCTGCAGTTAAAAGCAGGAATGTGTCTAATACCAGGCAAAGGATAACCTGGTCCTCTCTGCCATGAGGTCTTGCATCTCACATCCTCCATCCAGTGAGTGCTTAAGCCATTTGTCTTCCTGAGCTCCACGTGCTAGAGCAACCCTAGTGCTCTGTTGTTGCCTAACAAAAATTTACTCCCCACCAGCAGCATCTGCATCTTCTGGTTTCCCTGCTGGGTACTCAAAGAGTGCTTCCCCTTCCTAGGTCTCTGCCTTCCCTTCCCGTGTTCTCCAGCTCTATGCTGTGATCACTTCCTCCTGCTAAAGCTGGATTCCCCTTGATTCTAATCTTGTCAGCCAAGATTTACTATTCTCAAGGGACACTGATGCAGAACATTCATATAACCTCTTGAATGTGTTTTTCTGCTACCTTGTACTGGGGCAGGCAAGACTGCCATGTCCAGTATGAAGCAGGAGGAAGGACATGCTTAAGAGGAGTCCCAGTTTGAGCTTGACCCTTAATTTCTTTCTGCCCCTCTTTCCTGGTCGTATCAAAATACACATGGCATTTCTCTTTCTGTCCTTGGTGCTATGGAAGCAAGTCAGGGAGGCAGAGTGGTCTCCTAGGATAATGTCAGGGTGCAGCAAGAATCAGCTGCTCCCAAAGAGATGGGGGAACTGCCACGATGTGGCTGCCAAGTCAGGGTCCTCACCAGCTGGGGGCCCTGTCCCACAGCCCTTGAGTGGGGCAAGCAGGGCAGGGCTGGGAGTGGTAGCCCCAGCTTCAACCAAGAGTCCAGATCATCGTGTAATTTTGTGGTGATGAGGCATGTCTGACATCAAGCCAAGGAGTCAATCCACAGGTCTGAATCAGGTCTGGTAAGGCTAACCAGGGTCAGGCACAGCTCAGTGGTCACCAGACAGGTCCATAGTGATGAGGTAGGTCTGAGGTCAAACTAGGAAATCAGTCACTGAGTCAGGTTCCTGGTCTCCAACTCATGAGCTCTGCTCATACAGTGACTGAAGACATGGGCCCAAGTCCTGCACTCATGGGATGAGAGAGTATAGAGGCTTCAGGTGGGACTAGTTTTGGGCCATTAAGACTTCCTAGTGCTTTGAGGGCCATTATAGACAAATGCTATTTCTGGCTCTGCCACTGAATTCCAGATGATCTTGAACAAATTCCCTCCCCTGTGTTTCTCCATCTTACCTGAGTTTCAATTGGAAGGAAGACCAGTACTGTCTTCTCTGAAGCTTAAAATCAGTAGAAAGGGGCAGTGAAGGTAGCATTATTTTTCAGAATGCTTGTAATTAGAAGATAAGTACCTCTTATGAGGATGGGACTCACAGTAGCTCCTCTGCACAGGAATCTTTATTGTTCACATGAGCGGATTCTTGTATTTTCCTCAGACAAGCTTCTGAGTATTTCTGGCAGAATTCTTGTGAGATTAAACATTGTATAAAGCGTATTTGTCTCACACAAGATCTGACTTGCTTTTGAACCATCAGCAATCATCTCAGCAATTGCTGGGATACAACTGTAGTTTTATATTGCTATTACTATTTTTTCACTTTCTGTCCTGTGTCTTGAAGATACCGGTCCTGTCACTGATTATGCTAACAATGTCCTGAGGTTGATTCAGAGCCTCTGCTGCAACGCCAGCCTCTCCGTTTACATCTCAAGTATCGGCATGTTTATTGTGGATGTCTGTTAAGAGAAGCTACTTTTTCCATGCTTGTATGAAGAGTGAGAGCAGGAGCCAGAGCTGGGGCTGGGGGGGGGAGGAAGGAGGAAGGGAGTAGTGCAAAATAACACAGAAATGAGAAAAAGCAAATAGCTTTGTTATATCTGCATCTTTCTGACCAAAGGACTGACATTTCCATGGGGCACAGAGGTTTGCCTGTAGCTTCTTATGGACACATAAGGTTTGGTACCCTACAATCTTTCCCTCAATCCAAAACAAATGGGCTCCTGTAGGAATGGTTGGTTCTGGAGGGCCAGCACCCTGTTCGGTGTGTTGATAACTTTCCTGGGCTGATGTGTGTGGTAGTCACCCTACTGGTTCATTGCCGATCTGAAAGACAGAGGTTAAATAATTGCAAAAGCAAGGCTGATGTCATCATGGCACCTAACTGAAGCTGGTAGTTGGGAACTGTTGAGAGAGACGGATTTGCTTTGCTTTTGCCCAGGAAAGGGGTCACACTGAGCAGTGGTTCCCAACCTTTTCTCAGACGTGCGGTCCGGTGCAGCACGTCTCTGTGATTGAGTCACTCCCACCTTCCCGACCTGCTCACCACTGAGCACCAGCAGGAGGTGGACTGGAGACAAGGCATCATCCCTTTGTGGTCCTCTTTTTTTTCGGTGCTTCTCCCTGTTTCTCCCAGTCTGAAGGGATCCAGAAAGCTTTTAAAAATCAGATGCATGCATGTATCATTCACAAGGGCCCCCTTTATGTGCTGTACCATGCGTGTATCCCCAGCACACAAGTCAGGATCTGTTTTGTTGTGTATGCAAGCAGAGAGGTCTGTTTTACTGACCATATCATGTGTATATCATACATAAGCTAGGCACATATCGTATAACCTTGTATATGTGTCTGGGCTTTTTCTACCTACTGTTTAACATTGAGAACGATTTGGCTCTGTATGAGACATAAAAAATAAAGACCGACCCTGCCCTAAAGAGTTTGTACTCTAAATGTCAGACAGAGAAAAGACAGGATGCGCTGTGGTGAGGAAGATTTCTGATGTGTTTGTAATTTAAATAGGAAAAAAACTTAACGTGCTTCACAGGAAAAGACTGTGTGCCTGTTTGTTTTTAAGAAGACTGTAGAAAAGAAAAAAGTTACAGTTTTATGACAGTTTGCTGGGGAAGGGTTTCTCTTAACACCTGCACAGAGGCTTGGGAGAAGGAAATGGGTGTTGATGCCTGTGTGGTCTAGAACGTCTGTGCCCATTGCTCTGCTGTTCTCAGGAGGAAACTCGGTTTGGGCTTCGAAGGGTGCAACTCGTAGGGACACCAGGACCAGCTTTATTGGCACATGTGCCAATCCTTTGACTTTTTGGGCTCTTCCCTGTGGCTCTGTTGCACTTGTCTGCCTCTCTGGCTAATCCCTATCTTCCATTGTGTTTTATGCTTGTAATGAGAAGGGATAGGCAGCAAAGCAAAACTTCCATGCTGTGTTCATGGGAGAGGGGCTATATATTTCTGTTTCATGTGATGCCATGAAAACAGTCAGCAGTCTTACACTAGAGCTCTGCAGTATGCGCAGCACCTTTGCTGATACCAACCGTGCCCCTTGCAGTGGTTCCTGCATCACCACGGTGATGGGCAGGCTGGAGAAGCAGAAATTAGTGCAAGGGCCATAGTTTATCCTTTTTTTGGTGTACAGGTTTTCAAACTTCTTAATCCCTGACTAGAACTTGTCAACATTTTTTTTATACATGTGCATATTTGTATTTTAAGAAAATGAAGTTCTGGGTGTGGGTATGTTCTATTGCTAAAAAGGAAGCATAACCATATGAGGCTTCCTGAAGCCTTATATTAAAATACGGAAGCATTTGACTCCAAAGCATTAGGTTGAAGAGGTATGTGGCAAAGCCTTGGTCCACCTTGCTGCTGAAGTTCTCATGGGTTGATTTCAAAGTGGTGAAGCCCACAGAAATAAGCAGGAGAGTCACACCATCTTAATGAGAGACTGCCACAGCTGGAGAGCCCCTTGTGACCTTGGGGAGATACAGTACCCCTCAGGGAGTGGTTTCAAGGTACCAGAGCTTGTCAGATGTGTGAATTTCTTTAGCAATGTCTATCTTGTCAGCTATAAAATTCAGGAGACGGTTAAGCCTCAGATGTCAGCTTGTCCAAACTGTCTTTACGCTGGCATTTTCTCTGGTCTTGTCGCAGAGAGAGACTCAGTTTCCCTGGCTTCTATTTGTACCACATCTCTAGAGGAAATGTGAACACAACTAGGTCAGCTTCTGTGGCTCTGTGAACTCAGAATTCAGCACATCGTCCTGAAGCGAAGTGTGTATATAGCGAATCCAGACTAATCACACTGCGAATTTAATAGTAATTACAGCAACAATATCCATAGCACCTGAATGGAAGCAAAAACCAAGGCAGTGATAAAGCCAGAACACACGGCAGGTCTCCTGACCCTTTGGTACTGGCCATTTCCAGCTGCCTGTAGCCAGCACGCTGATTTGGTCTAGTTCTAGCAGAAAACACACCACAGCTGGTGGGAATGGTCTGAATTGCCTGTGGGGACCTGATGGTTACAGTCCCTCTTCCAGCTGAGCTGTGCTCTGCCCAGGACAGAGCAGTAGTTAGGGAAGTGGAACTAAACCCTCCTTGCCTGTCACCAGTTGTAACCTGGCAGTCTTACCTGCTTTTTTCACTTTCTGCTGATTCCTGAGAATAACCAAAGTGGGCTTTGCAGCTAAGATTAACCAGGATATGGTCCTGGTCTGGCCACTGCCTCTCCATCCAAAGCAGGATGATTGCCTATCTTGGAAATAATCATGTGATTGAGGAAAGAATGCCCTTTTTGAAGGGGCAGTTTAAAGAAATGTCATTTCCTTTAGCAAATCCTGATTTTTTCTCCTTATGTCCCCATCTACTACCTTTGAATATACAATTCAGTCCTGTAAACTTTCATTGTTTACTGAAAATAGTACTTATGGCCAGTTTTGATACTTTTTCATTACATTTTAAAAGCAATTAATAAGACTGTTTACATGAATAACTGAAATTAACCTTCATTTGTGTTTTAATTTGAAGTTCAAACTTAACATAATCAATATTTTGTGGTCTCCTGCCATCTGTTCAAGTCTGTTTATCCAAGGAAATTATTTGTTCCCCTTCTGCATTTGAGGTAGAAATGGACATAATTAATTCCACAAACTGTAAGAAATTGGAAGAACTAGGACTCTGAAGATAGAAAAATATACCGTGTCTAAACGTAACACTTGTGAAGTACATGTACGCTCCACTTCATCTTGTAGTGTATAATCTAGACACTGCTTCTCAGCAAACTGTCCTTATTCAGCTTTTGGTAAAATTTTAGCTCTCCAACGACTGCGAAGTCAGCTTCTCCCCACCCCCCCAAAGTGAAAGTGATTGTATAAGGTCAAAATAGTCATATTTGCTGAAATCAGATACGAGAGCAGACATATACCACTGAATAAAAGGCATTGGTTTTATCATGATGTGTTTTTGGATGAGCTACATTTATAACCAAGTAATTTGTTATCAATGTTTCATTGTAATTTACTCTCTAAAGAATTCATGATGCCATAAACTTTGGTAGGTACAAGATCAGTTCATTCTAATTTTAAGATTGTATCATAAGAAGCATTTAGCACGTTGTGAAATAAATTCAAGAGGCATTTAATCACTGCAAGTCTGTCATGCTCATCTTTGTCATCCTTAACAAACTTCAAAACTGCAACTGGGCAATTCTCAGCTAATGTAAAAAGTAACATCTAATGGCTTTCAACTGCAAGTCAGAGAGATAATCATCTTGTGGGGACATGCCTCAACATTTCCGTGCATTGAAGGTTGACAAAATGATGCAGCTTCCGTAATTCTGAAACTCTTGGCAGCTAAGGAGAAGTGATTGAAAACTTTGGTTACACAACCCTCAAGATCAAATGATTATTTGATCAAACACTTACTTATAAAATAATTTGCTATGTTTTACAGAAGATGAGGATGCTTATTTTGTTTCCAGCTAATTGCCCCACTCATTTTCCTGTAATTTATAGACAGGGGTGCCTCCAAAAGTGAGTAACAAAGCTCAGACTATTTGGCTTGTTTAATACTTCTTACATGTTCAGATATTTTCATACAGTTTTGCTGATGCCTTGCAATGACAACAAACCAGATTTGTTTGTTACTGTATGGCTAAGAAGAAAATGAACGAACAAGAACACCTATTTCCATGGCTTGAAAGTTTGTGCAGTGTAATGATAGTTCGAATAATCCAGGGTTATTCAGACTTACTTTTGCATGTTTGGTTGCTATTTTCTGTTTAAAATTTGTAATTAGATTTTGGAGAGAACAGTTGTTCATGAGTGAGTGGATGGAATTTGATCTTGTAGAAAGTGGGCAGAAGATAGAAAACAGTCTGCTTCAAATATAGTCCCAGTTCAGTCAGGCAGCAGCATCCCCGTGGGAGTGAGTACCCACATTAAGTCTCCAGGTTGTTCTCGCTTCTCTGCCTTGCTGTGGCAGAATCTCCAAGCAGTAAGCTCAAGGTAGGAGTTTACTCCATTCTCCCTCATTTCTTCTGTGAAACAATAATTAGGTTTTTGCGCTAAACTCAAATGCAACCATTTCGCTGTTGGTTTCCACGATGTTCTTCTGATTCCACCTTCTATCATGCTTTTAGAAGCTCAGAGCACACTAGCAATGCAATAGAGAAAATGTTTTCATTGAGTAACAGAGTACCTGCTCTGCTCTAGAGCAAACTCTGCAGACTGGATTAAAATTTCCAAAATTCTTTAACTAAAATCTAAAAAAAGGTCTCTGGTGAGACCTTTACCTAGAAGCTTCTCTACATCTGCTCACTTCTGTTTCAAGGCCTTGTGCTGTCTGTAGCACTGTAATTTGGTTTTGCTTTGAGCAGGAGTTTGAACAAGGGATCTCCGAGGTCCTTTCTAACCCAAGTGCTATGATTCTTTTCACTCATCTTCTTCAGTAAAAGTCATTAGCATGTGTACATGGCTTAAAGAAACTTTTTGTCTCTATAGTGTCTTAAAAGGGCTCCAGCTCTAGGGTGTGTCCTCTGTTGAGACTCCTCATTTACTTCCCAGGGGCTGAAGATAAAATTGAAGCTGGGTATACAAGACTTCTACCATAGCAGTAAGTTGGCCCAACAGCATCCCCTGTGGTTATCTGTGGAGAAGATGGAAACAGGACCCAGAGGGACCTTCATTTACTCTTTACCTGCTGGTTTGGGGTTGCTGGACTGGCTTGATTTTGCTCAGACTTATGATCTTTTAGGAAGGCAGAATCTGGGTATACTCTGCTGAACACTCAGGTGTAGCGTTACGTGTCGTGTGTGTCTAATCCGATGTAAGGCTTTGTGTGTTCTCTTCTCTTGCAGCTGGTGAAAATCAAAGGATAGTAAAAAGAAATTGCAAGCAGGCAGCTGCATGAACTTGAAGCGTTTGAAATGGGGCAAATTTGATGTGGGGAGAGATGTAAAATGGGGGCAAATGTGATAATTTCAAGAGCTGTGCAAGAGAGGCAGAGAAACCCCTTGGGGAAGGAGTAAAGTCATCATGGCATTGAGTAGTCTGTTGTGATTGTTCTCTGAAGTGAAATAGAGTGAAAAATGATGGCATTTTTTTTTCCTTTAATTTATTGGAAATGTGAATGACTCAGTCTTGTTTTAACTGACTTTGTTTCTGCTTTATTTGGAGTATGCTCTGAATAAACAGGGCTTTCTGTTTTCATACTCCTGCAGATTTTGCTTCCTGCCTCACTTTTTTTTTTTTTTTTTTCTTTTTTTTTCTTTTTCTGAAAGTAGCTGTTTTGTTGAAAGTAGCTGTAACATTTCTGGTATCAGAAACATACTCAATCCATTCCTTTTAAGCCAGGGAAGAAGAAACTCCAATACTCTTCAGAGTCACTCGAAAGGTTCTGCTCAGGAGAATTGTCCCCAAGCTTTCCTTCCCAGCTCCCTCCTGGATGTTCCCCTAAGGACAAGACTTGAAGCCAAGAACTCTTCCTACAGCAACCCCATCATTCCCTCTGGCCAGTCTTTGGTCCTGTTGCCCATCAAAGGACATGGTTGTTTCCAAACTAACATCTGAAATGACTCGATTTGTGAATAAGCAGCAGGTTGTGGTCAGCTGTGAGCCAGACTGCAGCATTCATGAAGGATGAGGAAGGTGGGTGACTCACGTGGTTCAAACAGATGGAAGGCAACCTCAGGGCCAGCCCTTGCTGACCAGTTAAATGTATTCTCGGAGCTGAAAAACTCTAGCATGTCTGTGTCCAGTTCTGATTTTTTGGGTAGAAATCAGATGACACGCATCTTAAGGCTGGGTTTGTGTTTAATTAGAGGATTATCCTGAATCTGAAATGGAGCCACTTCGAAGCGTGTGAACCAAAGCTAGATAAAGACTCCCACAAACCCCTGCAAACTGGGAATTTATAGGTTTCACCCTGTATTTATTTGCTGTGGCTCAGTTTGAGGTGAAAGGTACAGCTCAGCTGCCACAGCTGGACTGTTTTTCTGGTCCACATTTCTTCCTGTAGACTGCTCTTAATTTGTTTGTTGAGCAGATCGTCTGAAATGAGATTGGCTGGCGCTGGAATCGCTCAGCTCCGCTCCCTTAGCAAATACACGAGGCCTAAGAGGTGTCAGGCTGCGTGTAATGAAATGAGCTGACTGGCACTTTAGCATTCCCCTGTGTAGGAGCGTCTTAGGAGTAAGACACTTAATTATTATTAACATTCTAATTGGCCTGTGTGAGTGCGGATGTGTGTGCCTGCTGCACTGGCTGCACTGCCTGGCTCACCCTCGGTAGAGAAGCCACATCCCATACTTCCCAAACTGGATCCCCCTGAATCAAGTAGAGCCTGTGCTTCTAAAATTGATATCTCAACCTCAAGCCGTTTCCAGGAGAAAAACTCTTAACCCTTCAGTTGGGGGGGAGGAAAAGAAAGTAACTATATTAAGGAAACATTAACAGGAGAAGAACATCTTGGTAAGGTCTGCAGATAAGAATGGAAGGAATTGTTCTCTCCAAGCACTGTCTGCTGTACGGCTTGTCCTGTATGCTTTAGCCACTGCTCTGTGCCAGCATATGGGGAGGACATTAGCTCTTAATGGGAAACATTAGGTGTTTAAATCAAGAACATTTTTCCACGACGTGAAATTCTGTCAGGTGACCGCGGAAAGCCTTGGTTGAGGCTCTACTCCCCGAAGTTACTTCTTGTTAGAGGCTTGCCACCTAGTGCTTTAATTCGGTACTGCTCTTCTTCTGCCCGGACTTGGTGCTGGAAAAGCCCGATTTTTAAAAAATATGTTTATTTAACATAAGTAGCAGTTACTACATGCATCGACTGTTTGGCTCTGAGCACAGAACAGTATTTGGTCTGAGATGACAGCAATACTTGATGTTCCCCTGAAACGTGCTGCTTACACTGACAAACTACATCAGGACGGAGGGTTTATTGTAAGAATGTTCTTTCACCCTGCTTTGGCCGAGCGAAGCAGCCCAAAAACGAATGCCTACAGTTTGTAGCAGTGTAACTTAGTGTGTAACTGCAAACGGCAATCAGCCTTGCAGGGCACAGAGATTTTTTTTTTTTTTTTTGATGCATCCATGATCGTCTGGCGGAGAACAAACACCATTCTTATAAACTTGCACTTTGGAAAAACATAAAAGAAACTGGCAATTTAAAATAACTTCCTTTGTGTTCAGACTGTCTCCCTGAAAGACATAATCTGGCCATTCAGCTGTATTTACAGCTCTCCCCTTCTGCAGAGTTATAATAAAACCAGAAGCAAGATCTTTAGCTTCCTGTATCTGCACTTAATTTAGCGCTAACGTTAAAATCATCTTACCCTTTTCATACAATAGGAATGATTCCTGCTACCGTTACCCTTGGTAAGAACAGCATCTCACACTTCAGTTATTTTTACAGAAATCAGTGAGATTTAACTGCCCTTATAATCAGTTTAGGTAGCCAGAGTCTGAGCGAAGTTTATCTTGCTGGTGGAGCTCTCTGCTTTGGCAGTGCCCGTTTTCTCCCTTGAAACTCTGACTCTGGAAGGTGCTGAGCAGCTGCATTTCCCACCAAAGTGACTGTTGAAGATGCTCCGCATCAGTCCAGGCTCTGCTCATCATGTTTATTTGACAGGCAATAACCTTTTTATTGAACCCAGCACATTACACTGATGATCCACCCTTCAGCAAATATGATTGTAATAATCACTCGGTATTTATTTAACAGCCAATTGCTGTCTTTTGGGAAAGAGTCAATTTACATAGTTCCAAATTAAAATTAATACATTTTCTAATGGTTATTTAATAAAGGCCAACGTAGAGGAGTTGCCTACTGGTGAGAGGTGAGGATGGGAGACCAGGCATCTCTGTGTACTATTTGACTCTGCCACTGCCTTGCTTAGTGGCCTTGGGCAAATCACCTAGCTGCTACGGCCTTTTATTTATTCCCTTGTAAAACTGGTATAATAGTACCCTGGTGCTGTGAAGCTTAATTACTGTTTGTAAAGGATTTTGACCTTTCCAGCAAGGAACTGCATGAATTATACTATAGCTAGCCTGTTGACCCTGCGAGAAGGAGACATATGCAGCTCTTTAAAGCAATGTTGAGTTAGAAATACATTTTAGGTGAGGTATCTTCCATTTAAGATAAAAGAACACCTTCTTCCTCCTACGCTCTCCACCGAATGTTGGAGCTTCCTATTGCTTTTAAGTACAAAGTCTGATTTTCTCTGCATATCTGTATTGGTATTCGGGAGCCTGGCCAGCTCCTTGATACTGATTTCATTGGCCAATTGGTGAGGCATGTAGGAATTTTTTTCTAATGCCTAGCTTGGGTCTTCCTTATGTTATAGACTCCAACTCCTTGTCCTGTTTCCTTCCTCTCCCACTCCTCCTTAGGAATATAAAGCACTTCAAAAATGGGACTAGGTTTGTAATAAGTTATGTTAATTGGATTTTTTTTTTTCTGGTATTGGTATGCAGAGGTTATCTTTAAATGATTTACTGATGTACTGCCAAGCACTGCTCATTTAACCTCCTTCCTTCTCTCTTTGTATGTGGATTCCTCTAAGGATACTGGCAAACAGTCTTTTAGAGACTGTGCAGCGCGTTTCTGCAATGAAAATCCCCAGTGGAAAGCCAGAAGACACTGCTGTTTCCGGGATGCCATGTCCTGGGCTTGTAGGTTTTGGCACTCAGTTTCCCCTGACCTTCGTGGACAGCCAGCACCTTGTACCTTCCAGTGGCAGAAAGGTACAGAGGTAAAGGGGAGTGATTTTTCTTTCTGCTTTTCTTCTTTTTCTTCTTTTTTTTTTTTTTTTTCCTCCTATGATCATTGAGCCACTCCGACGTGAATTTATGTGTGTAATCATCTGTGTTGTAATTGGCAGCCTGGCATATGAGTCACTAACCAAATTAACTGAAGTTTCCTTTGGGGAAAAATGTAATCAGTTACTACACTCAGATACATTGCAACAAATTAACTCTTACTGTTTGCAGGGGTTTTGCCTTCTCTGCCTGGTGGTTTCCTTCCCCAAAACCAGTGGCCAATAACAGAGAAGGGTTAAAGGATGGGGAGGGGTCCTGACGCATCTTTCTCAATAGCTCCTGGAAACTAATTTGTAATATTCTCTAAGAGTTCAAAAGTCACAAGTAATATCCATCCCATATTATGAAATTGACTTTAAAATCGGTAAGATGGAAAAATACATGTTTTGCTTATTTGGGGCATTTAAGCCTTTAGTGCTCTGCTATAGGAGCTTTTGTTTGCAATCCAAATTACTAGACCTCCACTTTCTGTGGGAAAGAAAGCTGAGATTTTTTTGTGTAATCACATGATTCAAGAATCTGGGGCTTTAAGAAAAAAATCCACTACTGCAGATCTAGGAATTAATTGGTTGGAGTTAGCAACACAGCACTTGATTGTTTTTCTGCTGTACTGAAATCTGTTCAGAGCCCAAATCTAAGCAGCACTGTGGAAATAATTGATAATAATTTTTTGCTTTGCTGGATGAATCAAAAATTTAGTAAAAACTTTAAGTAAAATGAAGTATTTTATTTCAACTGAAATGAAACATTCATTTTCAAAATTGTTTTTACAGAAAAAAGTACTCAGATGCTTTATTTTAAAATGCTTTAATCTCTACAAGTGTTTCTTCCCCAAATCCGGTAAATAGTTCTAGTTCAGCTGCCACTGTCAGCAGAGAAGTATTCTACTAAAGAGCTCACAATGACCTGAGAGGTCCTAGGCTAGTGGGTGACTGAGCCATTGAAAGACTCAAGCCTTTTAAGTGGTAATTGCTCTTAATAGTCCTCATGGCCCAGATGTACAAACATGCTGATGTCAGTCTAATTTTAAGCTCCGAAACTTTGGTATCTGGTATTTTTTGCCTTTTTTTGTTCCTGAGAACCGTAGGGCTTCTCCTTGCTGAAAAGTTGGTAGAAGGTAGAGCTGTTAACTGGTAGGAAGTTTTACGCAGTAATGCAACAAGAAAGGGGATCAGTGGCGACTGAGGACCAAGACAGCTTTCAGGAGGGCCTTGCAGCTCGTGTCACAGGAAGTCCAACCACAGCTTCCTGGACCATCAAGGTTTCTTCTGTGCAGGACTGAACTTCTCAGAGAAAAATGATGCATGGTGCCTCATGGAAGAAAAGAAGACGACTGTTTGAAGAAGATAATCTCGATGGGCAAAATCTGTAATTCAGGCATATAACCCCCCTGTACTGATCAGAGAAACCCCCTGTACGCATTGAAACTGCTACAGGTATAAACAGAAGATTCAAAGCATTTGTCTGTTCTTGGTTCAACTGAAGTCAATCAAGTGGTGCAGTGCAGCAGGTTAAGTTATGATACCTGCTTTTATTGTACCCTTAAGCTGCCTCCAGAAGGACTCTATCTGAAAAGGTGTGGAATTTTTTTTCCCTTTTTTTTCTTTTGTTCCTTCTTCCTTGGTATGCCTGCAAAAATGTATCAGAAGTGCCTAAGTGCCACTGTGATTCTTTGGCATGACTCTTTGACTTTTGTCTGTATTAGTATTTCCTTTCTCTTTTATCTTTCCAGGTTTTTTTCTTCAGATATTTATTTTAATAACTAGAATAATCTATTTTTGCAGTTGGAAGAATGCAAAGTTCAATTTATCTCACAGAACACCTAAAATTAATTCATGCAGAAAGGGGGTGGTGGAAGATTTAGGTCCTGACTGTAAGCTTTTGACTGGAGTCATTTGTCATTTCGCTTTACGGATTGGAGCAATGAAGGTTTTATAGTGTGAGCCCTTAGAGTGACAGAGCTGTGTGTGATTTCACACTGCCATGCCAGGGTTTCCTTTTCCAGGCTTTCCCAAGTGGCCTCTATGAGTTCATATCTGCTCAGGACTGGTGTAAAATGGAGTTGTACTGGACACAGTCCTACTGTCTTCTTTTATGCTCAGTGTGAAATTAGCTCCTCTGTGCTGAGGATGGGCCCAAGGCACCTTGGGTCACTCATGGTCCACCCATGGTTCTATGTGGATAGAGACATTGTGCACATAGGAGGTTCATGTGACCTTCTCAGTGGTCTAACTTGGTTCTACAGGATGGTCACTGAAATATTAGTGCTGTAGAAATCAGGGAAGATAGCTCCTGGAGGTGTGTTTGATGCTGGGTTTTGATGAAGTCAAACTGGAGATACCTTCCAAAATTCGAAGGCACTGACAGGGACCACATGTCTGAATAATCCTTTGAAGGAATTAGGTTGCTCACTGCCTCCTGCTGATCAGGTGCATGTGCATTTTCAACTGGTGGGATCAGTTTGCTGTGGCAAAGTGGTCCCTGGGCAAAAAAGCAACTGTAATGCAGTCTGTGGAGTCTGGCTGTAGCGATGAGGTGGAAACACAGGCCAGGCAGATCTTTGTGGTGGATGCAACCAGAAATCCTCTTGTGCAGAAGCCTTGGAAGGACCAGGTACCAGGACCAGGACTAGTTGCCTCTTTCAGATGAAGCAGAACTTCCCTGAAATGGCTTTTCAATGGAAAGTGAAACACAGAGAGCAGTGAAGGCTCTGATGCTTTGTGGCTGCTGAAGGAGTGAGGGGAGCTGGGTGTGCAGTTCCTGCTTGTCAACACCCCCCTTCCCAAGGTTATTTATCTTCCTGTCTGTTGCTGAGAGCTCTTGGATTCAAACAAGCGGAATTAGTTCACACCTGCCATATAAGCCAGTAATACTGCAATAAGTGAGTGGGCTTCACTACCGAGAACTGTGTGCTTAAGGTGGGATGCAAATCCGTGCTCTTCTCTGTCAGTGAAGAAGAGACAGGGGTGGTAGGGCTGGGTCAGGCCTCCCTCCTGCTTTGGAGATGGTGGGAGCTCCAGAGCGACTTCAGAGACACTTCATCCTTGTCCCTTCACAGAGTGAGCAGTGATGGCAGGGGAGGTGGAACAGTCAGGTTTGCACCGTAACATCCCATTACTGCATCTCTAGAACGAGAGGGAATGGCTTCCAGCTGCAGCAGGGTAGGTTTAGGCTGAAGATTAGGAAAGAATTTTTCCCAGCAAGAGTGGTCAGAGCCTGGAATGGGCTGCCCAGGGAGGGGGTGGAGTCCCCATCCCTGACTGTGTTTCAGAGTAGATTTGATGTGGTGTTGGTGGATCTGGTGTAGGGGAGAACTTTGTAGAGTGGGGCTGATGGTTGGACTTGGTGATCCCAAGGGTCTTTGCCAACCTGAATCATTCTATGATTCCTTCCCCTAACAGGGACTGGTGGCCTGGCCCCATCACACGACTGCAAAACCAAGTAGCACCCAAACCCTCTCACTTCAGGTCAGTGCAGCCAAGGGAATGGAGGAAGAGCAAGGAGGTGCTTGGGAAATGCTCCTTTACTAACACAGCCTCTTTTGTGTTGCAGTTTTCCACCTGCTCAGGGTGTTTGCTTACCAGGATGTGCCTGATGCCTTGGAGTGTTGAAGGGGGAGGAATTTACCATTTCATCTTGCCTGAAGTGGGTGCTGGTAGCCCTGGTTCCTCAGCCTTTCATTGTTGCTACATTACTAGTATTATGCCAGAGCTGCAGAAAGATCTTTGAAATGTGCATTATAATCAATGCAAGACAAAATTTGCACTTGGAGTGGTATAAATAGTGCATAAATATCCTTCTTGCTGTCTGTGCTGAGGTGAGTCTTGTCTCCAGAGCTTCCACTGCTCTTATTGCTTGTTTTTTTCCCTTTGCAATACCGAATTGACTGGCTTCATCTAGGTGCTTTCTGTGTCTTGCAAAAAAAAAAAACCCAACACCTCAAAATAGCTTTCTGGGGTGCATTTCAGATGTTTTTTCTGTGCCACTGGAAGAAGAGATGGTTCTTTTAAAGAATGCAATTTATTTTACCCACTTTCATCCTGAGTTTATACATGGGCCATTAGCTGCCAGCTGAGTGGTAAGCACATAAATAGCGGTGGTACTGCCTACATCTCGGATCCGCTTTCGCCCCTCCAGAAGCTTTTCCCTTCTCCCTAGCTGTGGTTATGAGCCGGCAAAACTCACTTAACCCTTTTTCACCAGCAGAATTAACTTCCATTAATGTTTTGAGTGCTTCAGGCAAAAGAGCATTAGTCTGTTACACCTCCTCTGAGATACCTCCTCTGAGATGCTTCCTCTATGGTGTTGAACAGGTTGAATGACAAAGCAGTCATTTAAAAACCTGTTTGAAGATCATTTACCAAGAAAGGGGAGTTTTGTCGCTAAGTTGTTTGGGAAGTGGAAAGTCTCAATTCAGCTCCCAGCTCTTCAGGAGTCTCTGCATGAACCTGGAATATGTACTCTCTGGTTTTCCTGACCATCTTTTTGTAGCAACTCTGGAAAAGGTTCTTGGTGAGCTGTGCTGGGGCCATGGCAGTGGAAAACATAGTCCTTTGTCTCCTTGAGCTCTAACCCTTTGTGTATGAAGCAGGAGATAACACTACTTTCTTGTTGTGGGTTTTCTGCCCTTTATTTAGGGTGGGAGACCTGATCTCAAAAGAGAGGATGAAGTACAAAAGAAATACCAAAAGTCAATGAATTTCAGTGTCTTATGATCCCTTGTCCGTGTAATTTCGAGTTAACTAGTACTGCTGAAGTAACTACATTTTCATGCTCCCCCTTTGCAGGTCATGTTTACACGCAGGTCTCACCGAACTTCTGCACAGTTCTGGGATCGTGAGGAATAGCCAGAGCCCATTTTGCTTAGTAATGGAGTAGATTGGGAATCAGCCTGTTGTTGAAGCATTTATTGTTTTTCAACTTAAGTTATGGTTTCATATAAATAATGTATGTAGCTAGTCAATGCTTAGGAAATGCATTCTTTTCCTTGTGAAATATTTATGGACGTCAGTGCCTACTAAGTACCCAGTCAATTTTGAGAATGCAGCTCTAGTAAGAAGGCTTGGTTGCCTTTAAAGTCTTGGCCAGAGACTGGCAGGATGGACAGACCTGTTAGCTGAAACATACTGGAAATCTGCCATTTTATCTATTGATTTCCCCCCCCACCTCTTCCCCTCTGTGTGTGGTCCATCTGTCCCCCCTCCCTGAGGTTCTGAAAATGTCTTTTATAGTGGTGGAAGTTGCTGTACTGACAGCAAAGACAATGAAATCCTCTACATCACTAAGGGACAGGTGCAGTGTGAACTGGTAAAAAAGATAATTCCTACTGCAATTGAAATCTGTTGGGATTTTCACTTGTCAATCAAATAATCAAAATCATCTGAATATTTTCTATAACAAATTATAACCTCCAAAAGGCTGTCATTAGTCATATGTGGTGCAATTTTGCCCAGCATAGAATTCCCATATGTGGCTTCTGCATTTCTCAAGTCTTGCGGGTAGACATGACAATTAATCCAGATATGGGTTTACTGGTAGGATAATCCGATGTGACATGCATACTGGGTGTCATCTGAGACCTCCTTTGACTTTTCCAGCCTGGCGGGAGGTGTTCATATGTAAGGTCTGCTTTGACTTAAGACAAGGAAATTATATGCTCAGTCTTCACCTCAGAAAATACTTCAGTTTCAGATTCACTGTTGGAAATGGCATCCTTTTTGTCAGAGGGCTCTGTCCAGCTCTTTGACTGGATGGCAAGTCTTTGTAATGAATGGACACCTGAATTTTGTTTTTTCAAGAAATCAGCATGCCAGCTCCTCAATTGGAAACCGGCGCTTGGGGCGCAGAGGTGGGTGAGCACTTCGAAGTACCAAGATTTTCCATAGGCAGCCAGACAGGAGAAGAGATGGCTGAAAATCTTCTGTGATGAGGTTCAGACCTGAAAAACCCACCCTGAATTCAAGAGTTTGCAAATCTGGTTGAACTGACTCAAGTCATCTTAATGGTTTAAATATATATATATTATTTTCTTTTTTGTCCCATTCTGACTCCTACAGGCTGCAAGTAGACAGCTCTTACACAGACCAATGAAGAACTGCCTTTGAAATGCTTACTGCAGTTTCCTGCTCTGGTACCCTGTGAATGGATGATTTTCTTTTTCTTTCTTAATAAACAGCCCTCCTGTATCTGTCTGAAACTCACACCATTAAAGCCTTAACTCAGCAATCTAAAATGGTGTATCTTTCCCCCCCCTTACCTACATGTCAAACTATAAACATCAGCTTTAGTAATAAATATTTCTATTTTATATGTATATTTTTATGCCTTTGTCCCAGTTGTATTTTCAAGGCTAAGGGCTTCAGTGTGAGATTCTTGTGGCATGTTTAACAAACAAATAGTGAAAAATAAGATATGCTGATGTGGAGATTATTATACATAAATCATTGAAAAATGTTCTTTTTTAGAGAAGGGAATCACAAAAGGAGTCATTGACCTGAATAAAAGAAGCTCAGCTGTACTCCAGAGAATTTGCCATTTTCAATACATGTTACTGCTTGCTGACAATTGTAATTTATTAATCCTCTTCTCTCTTCTTTTCCTCTCTACTTGCACATTTGCTTTTTATTGTAAGCAAGAATTGCATTTATTTTCTAAGAGTGCGAATTGATCTTGTGGTCAGTGATAACCACTAAAAGCTACCTGATAGTCAAAATAATCTCTCAAAAGACCCATAACCGAAGTAGGTAGAAAAGGCCTTCTCACTAGATCATTCAATTTTAATATTTCGAGAGAAAAAGCAGTATTTGCATCCTGAAACAGAGCCAAGGATATTCTGGCCTGATTTGTGGGTCATAACTCTCCTCATGGTCTGTTTGGAAGCAGAAGCTCCCTGCCTAGTGCAAATTGATGAAGCTCTGCCACTCCAAAGGAAATACTGTTAGCTCTGCTGATAGGCGCCGGGATTCAGGGCTGGATTGGGATTCTTCATAACCTTTGGAAAACCAGGATGTCTGTTTTGCTATTCAAATGGGAGCTGAGCTCATGGAATTGTGCTTCTCATGCAGAGAAACTAGAAACAGAATTTAGAGAGCATGGGGAGATTGCTCTATGTTACTTTTATTTACATCTGGAGTATATCTGTTGTATAGAGGCTTTACTTCTTAAGGAGCTGTCAGACCCTTTCTTCCATCCTTCCATCCCAAAGCTTCCATCTACATTCAGGATTTGCCAAACATATTTATATCCATGTACAGATATAGCTATGTGCCCACCTGCACTAGCACATGTGATTGTCTTTTTCCTCATGTCTCTGTTTTCCAAATGAAGATGAGATAGTTTGGTATTTTACACTCCCAGCAACCAGAACTAACTTCTGCAGAGGAAGAGGCAAGAAATTAAAGATAGTCCAGGGTTAGGTCATCTTACCTCAGTAAATATTCAGTTCTAATTTGTAATTACCAAATGTCTGTCTAAAATAGGAGTTTTCTCTCTCCCAATACTTCATAGAATCATAGAATCATTTAGGTTGGAAGAGACCCTTGGGATCATCAAGTCCAACCATCAGCCCTACTCTACAAGTTCTCCCCTACACCAGATCCCTCAACACCACATCCAATCTACTCTTAAACACAGTCAGGGATGGGGACTCCACCACCTCCCTGGGCAGCTGATTCCACTGACTGACTACTCTTTCTATGAAAAACTTTTTCCTAATGTCCAGCCTAACCCTACCCTGTTGCAGCTTGCAGCCATTCCCTCTTAATTGCCTGTGAGACTAGCACCAACCTCCCTACAATACCCTTTCAAGCAGTTGTAGAGAGTGATGAGGTCTCCCCTCAGCCTCCTCTTCCTCAAACTAAATAATCCCAAATCCCTCAATTGATCCTCATAAGACAGTACAGTACATTCATCCATTTACTGTAAAATTGCCCAGCTTCACTTCGAATTGAGCTGCAGTCTCAGCACCATGTTTTGTTTTATTTAACAAACATCGGCCTTTTTTATAAGATCTGTTTTCTTCCTTTGTCCGGGTACTCAGAATTTCTCTAAGGAGTTTTCTGGTGCATCTTCCCCATGGTATGTTGTAAACTTACTGATAGAANGATGTACACTTTCCTTCTCTTCTTCTTGTAGTGACACAATAATACTATTATTCTTCAGCACCTTTCAGCTAACGCTCCTTTAGATTGTCATCCAGCTACCAATTACTTTTATGTAAATACAGATCCTAATTTAGAAGAAGAATTACATTTGAGTAAAGCACTGGTTTATGCTGATAGAGTTAGAAAAGAGCTTCTTTCCAAATAGAAACTGTTGGGCAGGTTAAAGTAACAGTTGTTGGTATCACTCGTATGTGCCAGAGCAGTTACAGAGAGAGGGTTCTAATTATTGGCCTCAGCCGAAGAGAGGGATATAAAAGTCTGTATGTCATAATCCTGCTCTACATCGTGGGTACCTGCCTGGCCCTCCAAGGGAGCTGGGCACTGCCTCCCTCAAAACTAGGAGGTCACAGGATTCTTTAGCACTTTGTGGATTATACTTTCCTCCTCCTTCTACCTTCTTTCACTGCTTTCTGAATGTATTTACTCTCTGTGTTAGGGGAAAATTGCCAAAACCAAAACCAGGGTGTTGGTGATTTGAAACCTTTCTTGATGACAACTCCCTTATTTTCACTCACCTGATACATCCCACATTGTTTCGCAATAATTCAGACCATAGAGAAGAACAGTCAGAAGCCGAAGGGAGTGGAAATGAGTTCTCCATTAGCTACAGAGCTGTAGATCATCTGATCCTAACTATGCATGGATCTTGCACAATTCCTGCCAGTTTCTCTCCAAGGCTAGGAATGGAAAAATAAGATGTTAAGAAACAGTAATGTACACAAGGCAAAACAGCAGACCACTGACCTTTCCAGTGTGGTCTCCTGCCATGCTTTTCCAAATGATGTTTCATTGTAAAGAACATATCTTTAATTTTCTGTTAAACAAACAAACAAACCCAACAACAGACTTTGGGGAATTATCAAAGAATGTGGGGTCTGATTCACAGCCTATTGATGTAATAGAAAATGCTTCTCAGTATTCATCTGTTGGTCACATTTTTAGNATTAGTGCTTGAATTTCCCCTTCAGCTGCAGCCATTCTGTTTCTGAAGGTGGATTCTGATGTGCCTGCGATCTGCATTCAGGTTTCAAATCTTACTTAGACTCAGTGGGTTCTGTGCATAGCTTAGCTCTTGTCACGTCTGGAAATTATTCCTCTCCCCCCCCCCCCTTCCTTTTCGCGGTGGGGGGGTTTGTTGGGGGAG
>VZTM01040204.1:1396660-1471603 GCA_013400555.1 Jacana jacana
TTTGTGGATTATACTTTCCTCCTCCTTCTACCTTCTTTCACTGCTTTCTGAATGTATTTACTCTCTGTGTTAGGGGAAAATTGCCAAAACCAAAACCAGGGTGTTGGTGATTTGAAACCTTTCTTGATGACAACTCCCTTATTTTCACTCACCTGATACATCCCACATTGTTTCGCAATAATTCAGACCATAGAGAAGAACAGTCAGAAGCCGAAGGGAGTGGAAATGAGTTCTCCATTAGCTACAGAGCTGTAGATCATCTGATCCTAACTATGCATGGATCTTGCACAATTCCTGCCAGTTTCTCTCCAAGGCTAGGAATGGAAAAATAAGATGTTAAGAAACAGTAATGTACACAAGGCAAAACAGCAGACCACTGACCTTTCCAGTGTGGTCTCCTGCCATGCTTTTCCAAATGATGTTTCATTGTAAAGAACATATCTTTAATTTTCTGTTAAACAAACAAACAAACCCAACAACAGACTTTGGGGAATTATCAAAGAATGTGGGGTCTGATTCACAGCCTATTGATGTAATAGAAAATGCTTCTCAGTATTCATCTGTTGGTCACATTTTTAGGAGTGGTTGCATTGGAAAACCTTAAGTTGGGCAGATGTTAAATGTCTGGTATCAGACCAAGGGCTCTCCTCTACAAAATGCTGAGTAAAGCTGGCTAGAAAGCAGAACATCTGTTCTTGGGAAAAATTAGGATGTTTCAGAATTTTTGTCTCATCAAAATAAAAATAAGACCTCCTGTTAAAGAGAGCAAGTGAACAGAAGAAGAGGTTCAGCTCTCAGTTTGCCAAAGTCGGGTCCTGAGGGTGTAAGATGTAGGAGAGCATGGTTAATGTTTATGACCTACGACACCAAGGATGAATCTGTTCAGCACAATTGCTCTTGTTGGGTTGTTTCTGACTTCATAAAAATCCCATCCATTGGGGCAGAGGAAAGGCAGTGACCCAGAGGTTGGGATATTTGCAGTGACTGTGGGAAGACTATGTCAAATCCTTGCTCTGCTTTATTTGGAGCCAACTCAATCTTTCCTCTGTCACATGGTGTAAATCCACATCAGCAGGGAATGTGCTAACCACTGGGCTGCTGGCTGTGCTCTGATTGCTGGGATCCTTTCCCAATCAGGCGTTGTCCATGTCTCAAGTTGAGCTGGAAGAATCTTCCTAGCAAGCATTTTGTTGAAACTGATGTGTTTCCCACAAAACGTTTCAGTTCTGAGAGATCAGCATTTTCTGTCCCCCCATCTCCCCCCCCCGCCAAAAAAAAAAGCAAAATAAAAAAGATCTTGTTGGAAAATTCCTGACTAACACCAGCGCTGAGCACTGATGAGGTCAACTGACCGCTTGCATCCTTCCAACGTTTATGTCTTTTTATTTCAAAACAGTTAGAGAGCTGCTCTTCTGGGCAGGAAATTGCAAAAAAGCCAAGGCTGCATTTAGATAGTGCATTCAACTGTAACTTGCACTGAGAGCAATTTGGAAATAATCTTTATAAAGAAGATGTTGTCTCAAATACCTACTGAACACATTGAACTTCTCATCTGCCTAATCTTCCCACTTTGCACAAAACATAAAATTTATCCCTTAAATACCAGAGCAAATACCGTAAGAAAGAGGCCTGGGAAAAGAAATGTTAGTAATACAACCCGTAAGTCCATCCCAAAGGGACTTCCACTGTCAAATGAAGACTAGCTGGGAATGTGTACATCGAGAATGGAGGGAAGGAAGAGATAAGGGGGTCGGAGAGGTCTAAGCAATTCTTCCATGAGTTTGTCAGTAGCAGAGAGAGAAAGAATGCTAAACAAAGATTGTATTGACATTAGAAATGTGACAGCTATAGGCAACATGTATGTGGGGCAGCTTTCTTAGTCAGCAGATTGCTGTGTGTATTCCTACCTCTGCTGTTGGTCTGTTGAAGGTTCTCAGACAAATAACTTTCCCCTTTCAGCTCGTTTCCCTGGGTGTAAATTGCTGTCAATGACATCTGTCACCTTTGTAAAGCACTTTGATGTGTTGGGGTCTTTATTAGTTCAAAAAGGGAAAAGACTGTAAAATTGAAGTTTGAAGTCATCCTTATCTTCCTATTTCTCTTCCTCTTAGGGATTTTTTTCCCTGTTGGGAAGAAGCAGAATTGCAAACTAGTGAACTTAGAAGCGGCCAAGAGTCAAAGCTTCCTGTAGCTTAGGTGTGGTGTGCAGATTGTGTGCACTGAAGGTGTATGCAAGTAGTTGGAAAGTAATTTACAGGTGGCAGATGGTGGCAATTCTCTGGGTGTCCCTCTGCAAAATGTGTTGAACTCAATGTGAAGCTGGGTCAGAGACAAGCCAGTGATGCTGACCTGAGTAAGCACCTTCACCCACTTGGAATTCGGAGCAGTCAGCAGCCCTGTGTGAGAATCACCCTATTGCTGGTCACACAGTTTATCCTGGCATGAGGCTGTCTTGAGCTACGTCTCAACTCCACGTGGTTCAAGGCCCCAGGCGGGTCAACTGTGGGCCTGTGTTTACACTTACTCCCTTTTGAGGCTATTGTCACTTGTGCTTTTTCACATGCCCTTACCAATCCCAGGATGCAGAGACTGTCCCCAGAAGCTTCCCGTATGGATAGGCAGGGCAGGCACAAGCACGTAATGTGTTTTCTTCATAAATAAAACAAGACTGAAGTGAAGATAATGTGCATTAAAAAGAAAAAATATATTTAAAAAAACCACATTGCAACGTTGGTGTTTTTGATACATGAATTGCCTGCATTTGTCACAATAAAACAAGATTTTAATGCCTTTGAGCCCTTATCACCTCTTGCCGTGGGCCTGACAAGCGGTCAATGCTACAGCCAGAGCAGCTGTATTTAGAGACATTGTTCTGCCATTTGATTCCTGAGCAGATTTTTCATGACCAAAACAGAGAATGGAACAACTGACTATTGAAGAAAACTTGTTATGGGATGAGATACCGTACTCCAGTCCCACAGCTTATTGCCCACATGGAAACCCAGCTGAGAAATCCAGCATTGCTTTATCAGCAAAGTTACAAATATTTACCAAGGAACAGAAGTCGAATGGGACGACTGTCTAATCCAAGCTATGTATGCTTATAACTGCCCTGAGCATGAAAACAACTGGTTTTTCTCAATTTTTCTTGCTGTATGGGTGGTCTCCAGTGTTATCCATAAATAATGTTTTCTGGTTTNGCTTCACCAGCCCATGGAGAGAACAGCTGAAGAGAGCATGTGAAATTGCTGTGATAAATAGCAGAAGAGGGGAAGGCTTCTTGCAGTAAGAGAGATCTAAGCAGCACTTCAGACCCGGAGGAAAACTGAAAAAAAACATTTTTGGATGTGACCAGGTAAGGTTGCTTGGTTCATATTAAAAGAAGTGTATGGTATTATGGAACAGAAACCCAATGGGTTCTCCATGCAAAAGAAAACCAAAGAAAACTGAATGCAGTAAAATATGTGATTCAAACCTTAGTTAAAGGAAGGCAGGCAAACTGAAGTGCTATTCCAAAGAAAGAGCTTGATTCAGTCAAAAAAAAGATATTCTGGAAAAATAATCTGTATCTTAACATGGGCAACACAATAAAGAGTTTACCTTGGAAAAGTCAATTGCAATTGCTGGAATAGGTGTATCACAGTATTGAAGGTTTCAACCAGTATTCTAGCCTGCTCTGCTGGGGACTGTCCAGTATGCCAGCATTACTTGCTGCCTCCACTACTGTATTCAGTCTACTCAAAGATTTATGAAAAAGCAACTCAAAAGAGGTTAGAATTCTGACCAACACATGCCAGACAAGTGCTGCAGTTCTGTACACAGCCATCTTTCTCAAGTTCCCAGTGGCTCTGAATCTTTTCTCCTAGAGACAGTAGGAGGGTACCTTCATCAGGGTCCAAGGAGCTAGGCTATTGTGAAACTGTCTCAAGAGAGAAGAGAACCTTCCTCCTTTTAGAGACACAGAAAGAGTCTATGGTGTGTACCATTCTATTAAAAATGTGTATTGTCAAGGAGGAACAAGCCTCGAAACACGTACATTTCAAAGATACCAGCCCCACTGTGCTCATAGTTACCTCTTTCAACTCAGTGTGCAGTTGTAGGTGGCAGTGGTGGTGACAGAGTGCTTCTTGGGAGCTTGAAAAACAGTGGCCTAGAAGCCTCCGTTCAAGAGGCAAGATCAAACTGTTCTGTCTGTCAAGGACACTGACCAAATACATAGTATATATGCAGAATAGATGCAAACCCACATCTATAGCATCCCAACCTCCCTGCTGCATTTAACAGCTGGTTAAGAATCCAGATAGCTTAAACCAAAGAGGTATAAGTTGATTGATCCCTTTCCCTTTGGCTCCAGATGCCTTTGGGCTATTGGTAGGAGGACTTGTTAAGCTTTAATCTGACTCTGGCCGGTCAACGCACATCTTGTGAAGGCCTCAGGCTGGTTTGGCTATTTGCTACCAGCAGCAATCCAAATATTAAAGATTAGCACATTAGATAAATAATAACAGAATTTCAGGCCGACAGTTTGGCAGTAAAATGATGCCTTGTGTTGGGAATTTTTTCCAAATCTATAGCTGTCACTGGTGGGAGTTTATGCTAGTGGTCCTCTTCTCCATTTCACTAATGACAGCTGTAAGCCTCCTCTATCAATAAATCTGGCTTAAGCTGTGACACGATTGGATTTGCCCCTCTCTGTACACTTTGCAATCTCTTCCGTCTTCTCAAAGTGTTTTGGAAGCTCACATACATCATGGTAGGACAGTGAATCTGTTGCTGGCTTAATGATGAACAGATGTCAGGAAAAAAGTGGGAACAGGAGAAAGTCTGGAAAAAAGTATTCTTTCATAAGGGCCTTCTACCCAGCAGGTGCATTAGTAAAATGCAGGGGAGCATTTCTTCAAGTTGTTCAAAGACAATCAGCCTCAGGTTGTTTAGGTCATTCTGGAACTGAGTTTTCCTCAGGCAATAAATTTGGAAAGTTACTTTTCCACCAGAGTGTTGATGGCGGTTGGGTAGATGAGAGGGTGGCCAGCCTTGACTAGCTTTGAGGTGCATTTGAATCCACAGCGTTGCCTCCCTCTCTGAGGTGGGCCTAAAGCTTCTGGGTAAGTATGTTACAGAGAGAGATCTGTACACCATTCACCAAAATAATTATGCATTTCAGAAGACACTTGATTTTTTTTTTAAAGTAGTTCTTGAATTCCAAAGTGTCTAAATCACTTCTGAAAGTAAAATACTGACTTTCCAATTAGGAGCTCTTGAAAGTATTATCCTCTGGCTTTGACTTACCTTCCTCTTCAAGCATTTAAGTGCAGTGATCCATAGACTTGGTCATAGATCTGACCCCTAGATTGCTCTGAAGTTGCTGACAGTTGTGAGGAGTCAGCATCTCTGGAGAAGTTGAGAAGTTTGGTGCCTCAGTTCATTTGCCCGTATTTTAAATCTGTGGTCTCTGCTTTTATTGACTCTTGAGACAGGTGAAGTTGATAAAGTGAATGAGTATAAAAAACTTAAGTGCAGCCAAAGATGAAAAAGCAGGGAAGATGATGAGAGATTGTGGCCAAGATTAAAAGGCAGGATTTCAGTGGGATGTTTTCATTAAGTCAAGACCTCCTTTTTATTGCTTTTTTTTTCTTTATATGGAGTTGCACTGAAAAAGCTGCATCCTGACTCTCCCACATCCCTGTATTTTATCATCGTCAACGATGCACATCCTTGTAAAAAACAGGTTAAATATTTTTGTGGTTAAATGTCACCTGGCTTGGTGGAAGCAGAAGGCTCACATATAGGCATGGTAAGAATTAGTAGTTTTATAAGTTACAGTCTCTGCTGCTCCTCCTTGTCTGCATCTATTCACATCCTCAACTTAGCAAGGTCCTGTCACTGAAGTCACTTAAGCCTGGAATGGAGAATTCACGCTGCGTATCCTGCAAGCAGCAGTTTTGAGCTGGGGCTGTGTTCCCTGGCTCCAGCTCCTTATTTTCTGACTCCTCTGAGGCTTTGCGGGATGTTTCATCCTTAATTTTGGAGGCCTGGGCAATTCCACTGCTTGGATCTTCTAAGTTAAACAGGGTCAAACCTGGTAGGTTCCTGGATGGGGTGACCTCCAAGGAAAACACAGGTATTGGCCTGCAGGAAGTGTGGTGGTGACTCAGTAAGTGGCTCAGTTCCCTGAGAGTCAAGATTCAGCTGTTAAGTCTCTGCAGGGCCAGAGTGCAGTACGGGCAGAGATGACATCTTCCAAAGGTCAGAGCAGGATGGAAAACTGCTGTCTATTTGTTTTGTTTGCAAGGGCATGAGGAAAAGTGCCTACCCTAGAAATGAGGCACCTCTGATATGACCAAAGAAGTCAACAAAATTCTGCTTCTTGAAAACTGGGAAACGACCCCTTGTACAGATCACACCTTGGTATTCTAGGAGGCCCCAAAACATCATTCCTTAGTGTAGAGAAGCCCAATTCTCATATAGCCCTGCTGCTACCGGGGAGTCAGCCCTGCTCTCTGTGTTCTCCTTCCTGTTTTAAGATTGGTTTGTACTTTAGTCCCTTTGGGTCAAACTTCCTTTTTGCTCAGCACTTTTCTTGAGTTTCTGAGTAGTAGTGAATGAAAATTCTCCTTGTAGCGTGACTCTTTGTACCTCTCTGGGCTCAGTCATATACATTACACCTGAGTCAAAACTTCAGCTTTCTATGTGAGAAATGGTGCTGTGGTTCAGCCCACTAAAACTGGACAATGATCTTACTGACCTCAAACTTACGTGAAATACTTTTCTCAGATTCCTGGGAATGATTATGGCTTCTTACAATGACGAGATTTAGGATGAAACGACCTTCAGGATAGATTTTTGCCTCATGAAGAGGGAACGTTTTCAGG
Source organism: Jacana jacana (assembly GCA_013400555.1). Lineage (NCBI taxonomy): Eukaryota > Metazoa > Chordata > Aves > Charadriiformes > Jacanidae > Jacana > Jacana jacana. The sequence continues at coordinate 1,403,533 of VZTM01040204.1, forward strand.
ACAATTACTGTTATTCCTCACTTGTATTGTTAGTCTATTGATCATGAATTATTGCATCTTTATTTGGGACAGTGGTGAGTGCATGCTTAGTTATAAAATACTGAGTTACTATTCATTACTGATTTATTGAAGTCTGTAGTGGGAACAGAGTGAAACAGTGCTAAACAATTTTAAAAGTGAAGCCAAGTGAATGTAAATCACATGCTTAAATGTGTCTCCTTAAATGTTGTCCAAAAAGGAGGATGGATTTCTCATCCTGAAGCATTTTGCATAAATCACAAGGGTTGAAATTTTGGATTTGTTGCACTGAAACAGACAACTCAGTATAAATGAGCTATTTGTTGATCAACCACTGATGGTGCTCTCTGTGAGGACGTGCTCTTGGATGCTCTATCTCATCTGGTGCTTGTTTTGGTTAGTCCTGAGTTCTTTACATACATTTTTGCTATCTGCAACTGGAATTGCCACTTACTACTAGAGAGAACAAGGGGGGAGCGAGTACAAGTTCTAGGCTGTGGTGGGTTTAGGCATCTTCATGACAGCTTTACTGAGCTTGCTCATGTTGTGCTCTTCCTGGCATTTCCTCCTTTTGAAGTCATCCGAACTAGTTTCATATTTATAAATAAAATGTCCTAATGCACCTAATATTTGATGAGGTCTGGCTGCTGCCTGCTTTTCTTTTTAATGTTTGCACCAGGTGCCTGTTGCTATCACGGAACCAGGATATGAATAAATTTAACAGATATTTCTTTTAATTAGCCCCCAACAAGCTAGCAATGAAAAACAGAAACATTTTACTGCTTTAGAAACGTGACTTCTTCACAAAGCCACCACACCGAATTACAGAACAACAATAAAATCATCACTTGCATGCTGAAAGAGATTGTTTACACAGGGATCTTGTATGAACGGTGCATTTATTAGTATTAACTTCTAATCATGCAGACACTTCCCCACCTGCATCTGAGCAGAGCTGTTGGGTTCAGTGGGACGAATATGCTGCCGAACGTTAGGTCCGTACATTAAAGTTTGTAGGATTAGGGCTCCATTTGTGTATGTCCCGAAGAGCTTTGCTTTCTCTCAGAAGGGGGGTGGAAAATTTATATTCCAGATTGGTGTAATTACTGTAGGACATAGAGTATTGGCAGACTGGATTCTCTGAATGTCTGCAGTGATTCGAAGCCGTTGAAGACACAGTCAAAAGGCTGACAGTTTCTTATTTTGACTTACATTCTGCCCCCTGTGCTTTTGATTCTGCATTCACAGCTGCCACATGAATGTCAGCACTGCAATAAATATGCATTTACGTAGCACCTTTTTTTGAAGTTTTCTAAACACTTTACAGACAGCCCTTTATATTCACAGATCTCCAAGTATTTTGGAAATCTCTGTTAGTATTGTTAGCCTTCTTCTATTGAGGGAAAAATGAGTGCATTTCAAGGGAAGTGACTGATCCAGGAGCCACTGCTTTCAAATGAGATAAATCAGAATTCACCTATGGAAAATTTTCTCCAAAAGGTCTAAAGTGATTATGAGGGAAAACATGAAGTTTTTATTTCTGTGTTGCAGTTAGCTGACACAGGCAGGGTTACACAAGGCTAATAATCCTCCGGTGTGAGGATAGTCAGCCTAGAAAATTCTTACCAACCAGACAGACAGTAATAACCCCCACTCTGTGGCTAGGATATTGTGAAGAAAATCCAGGAGTCTTAACTCCAGAGATGGTTGTTGTAGACAGTAGATCATGGGAGTGTGTGGTGGGGTGGTAATTCTGCACTGAGTCCCTCCCACAGGTCAGTTTTCCATGGGGCTTTAAGGATGGCTGAAATTACATCCTGGAGTCTATTTTTTGTGTGTGGTTTTCTGGCTTGCAGTTGAATTGTCCCCAGGATGTACAGATAATACCGCTGACAATATTCACCATGCCTAGTGCAGCCCTGCACGTGAAGTACACCCCAAACCTCAAACCCTGGGCAGTGGAGAGTAGACACCTCCGCACAGATCTGCAGAAACCAGCCTGGCCTGATGCAGCCAGAGGTACTGTGTGCTCTGGGCAGCTTATGTGCTGCTGTCAGGTGTGGCTCTGCCACAGTCTCTCACGTGTTCCCACAGGATCCATCATGTTTCCTTGAGGAGTCACAATCCCTGGATAATGGAGTGTACAGGGTCATCCCATTGCATTGATCCAATCCCTGAAAGAGCTTGATGAGGGAAAATACTCTCTTCTCTCTCCCAGCTATATGGAAGTTCCTTAATTAAAGAGCACTGTAGAGCTACAGAAGCATTCTCTGCCAGCAAAATATTTCCCATAATATTGTTATGGGAAATGTCTTAAAAGTGGCAATCAATTCTTCTTTGAAGTCATTAGCAACCAAAACTGAACGTGGGAGTTGGTGCGAGGGGGCTGGAAATAGGAGAAGATTTAAAGTGCATCTCCTACCATGTGCTCCAGCAGAGAGAAGGGAAGGGATCCAATTGCTTTCTTACCCGTGGAATTTCTCTGTTGTTTTTAATAGTGTGATGCCCTAATGACAAACTCCGCACACACTCTGGGGTATGTTCTCAACTTAATCCATGGGGATAGATGTCTGTAATACTCATTAATGTCAAGGAGTGTTAGAATGAACATAAATCTTTGCTCACTAAGATGTGAATCTAGACTCTGATGTACACCATACAACATCAGCCGCTGACTGAAGAAAAAGAGGGATTCCAGCACCTAGAAAGTCTCCTTGAGAATTCCTAGACTAAACAATCGATCCAGCCAAAAATAATCAGGGGTGAAATTTCTACTCCACACTTTGGTTCAAAAACACCAGCTGTGATAGAGAAGGATGCATACCCAATGGGCAGTCTCTGGCTCACACAGGAAGTCTGTAAAATCCCTATGAAGCCCCAGTTGGCTGGACAAACTCTAGTTCCACCAGAAACCTTGAAGAATAGATAAGCAACGCATTTCTCAGTCAATCTCACAGCTAGGGAAAACATCACACTATGTACATACGTAAAGAGAAATTTTGATGCCAAGAAGTTGGAACTACTCTATAACAGACTTTTGATTTGTGATTTCTTTGGCACTGAGCCTAACAAAAAATCACTGTGATTTCCAACTACAAATATTTTTGGAACCACCAGGCTCGCTCCCATGTGTATGTTAAATGAAATGAGTGTTCAAAACCCATAATAAAACCCCAGAGGGAAGACTCTGATCAGAATATTAACATTAATCTTAGAAAGTCAGTAGGAGCTGTAATAATAAATTGCAATAAAAAAAGAATATAAAGGCTTTTTTCTGTCTGTCCAGTAAGCAGGTGTTACTGTGAACACTCTAAACTACACAGCACAGAAGTGAAGTGGTTGCCCTTAAGTTTTTAAGTTGCATAAAATAAATAGATGACATTACCACAATCTGTACAACAATCTCTCCTCTACCAGCTTAAGTGTGGTTTAGGGAATAGCGCAGATACTGAGACAACGTAATGCAGCTATCGAGACCAGGCTGGAAAGGTTCCAAATGCAGTTCTTCTATCAACAGCTTCAGAGTCAAAAGCAGGAGCCTGAGTTCACTCCAGATTTATGGTAAGAGCCGATGCCAGGCCACTCGCGCCTGGGGCCCTGGTCATTCAGCCTGGGATGTCGAAGATGGCAGGACATGGTGTGGTCATGAGAGTCAGTGGCTGAGCTGCACTGTTGTGACCTGCCACTTGTACTGAACTTTGCCTTCGATTTTGTTTGGATCCAGACCAAGGTGCCTACATTTAGGTAACCAAAATGGCAGCAAAGTGTCTTATCAACAGTGGCTCAGTTGTCAAAACTAATGATCATTTTCCAAAGCAACTTCCTTTGACTGGTGGCAGTTAATCAGGACTGCTCAGTGGGTCGTTTAGCTAATATGGGTATATATTTCATAGAATCACAGACCCATAGAATCATTTTGGTTGGAAGAGACCCTCGGGATCATCGAGTCCAACCATCAGCCCTACTCTACAAGTTCTCCCCTACACCTGATCCCTCAACACCACATCTAATTGACTCTGAAATACACTCAGGGATGGTGACTCCACCACTTCTCTGGGCAGCCCATTCCAGTGAGTGACCGCTCATGCTGGGAAGAATTTTTTCCTAATGTCAAGTCTAAACCAACACTTTGACTGCAGTCTCTAACACTGAAATAAAACTGTGGTTCTCTGTGTACAATATTTGTTGTAAAAATTAGCAAGAAGAATGATTAGAAGGTGAATCAAATCAAACCAAACCTGCCCTTTTGGATTTTTTGAAGTTTGGTGTTCTGGAATCTGGGTGGTGACTCTACCCTGACTAGCACATGATTCTAGTGGCAATAGCACAGTTTTTTCACAAGTAGATGAGAAATAAGGCGTACAGGAATTTCTTAATTCTGTAGAAGGTTGCTTTCCAGTTCAGGCCCTGACTCCCAATGGCAAAAATATTTCTGTTGTCACGGAGGAGTCCTTTTTCACACCTGGCTGTTTTGTGGTGTGCACTGTTTCTGATGCAGCTCAGATTCCAGGAAGTTTGGGGACTCCCCAGCCACGGCTGCACTGCAGAGATCTGGAGCTCAGCGGCAGCAAGAAGGAGTTGGAAGCCAATCCATGTTGAACCGACCCATTGAATCTTTTGGGATTTGCTCAGAGCTTGTAAGGAAACAGAGAGGTTATATCTCAAACCCTGAAATGCAGAGCTTCAAGACACCTCAAGGAAATTTGTTGATCACATGCACAATGCACGTCACAAAGAACTGTTTAAAGACAGTGGCTTTGGTGTGTTTGGTGTCTCCCTGTTACAGCAATGCAGAGCTTGCTGTGTGCAGCCTCACAGAATTGTCCTTCCAGGTATGAGCGGTGCTCTATTAATAGTCTGTTAAGTACCAGAAGCAAATGAAAGACACTTCAGATGACTCTTGAAAAATGAATCAGTATCTGCTCCGAAACTGGACCCCGGGTATGGAAACATAAAATGGGATGTGGCTGGGAGAGATTATTTTGGGGCCATATGGTTTCTTACTCCGCTCCACCCTCCTTTTCAGGAAGCGAACATGTCCCAGCCCCCTGATTTCATTTGAGATTAATAGGGGCATGTTGTGTGAGAGCACTTGGTTGGGCTACTAGGAATTTTGTTCTCTTTGTGTGGAACACACTTGTGCAGGGAGGAGCTGTTGGGCTGAATTCTCGTCTTCATCCTACAAACAAGTTGCTGGTTTTTCTCTTCACCACTTGGCTTTTCTCTCTCATCTCTCCTGGTTGACACATCTCTCCCGCTGACTGCTGGTGGGATGAGCCTGTGATTTGTTCCCAGCAAACGCATGTGCAGACATTGCACCATTGTGTGGTCTCCTGTGATGAACTTACCTGTGGGTGTTTACTTCGGTGGCATGACCTGGTATTTTGTAGCTCTACCTGTGTTTTTTTTTTTCTTCTCCTTCCTTGATATTTTTTCCCCCTCAGCCATGATAACTCTTTGTCAGAAGCTGCTGCATTTCTGCTTTGATCGTATAGAACGTGCCATATAGCCTCGGGTAACAGAGTGCTGCTTAATACAGATGAAATAGCTACAAACCCTCTTAGAAGTAGGGTTTAAAAAGGGATACCAGTGAAATCAGATCCCTGTAGCTGGACAGCAGTCTGATAGGAGAACAAGGGCTGTTGGTATTTGGCAGCCAGACAGTCTTTATTGTTATTAGATGAAACAAAGCTTGTGATCTTTAGTCCTTGACCTTAACTGCTGCAGCACACTCTTAATCAGACCTTAATTTAACACCTAACATGGTCACAAAAAGGATCGGACATGGGCTGCTGGTTTAATTACACATGGCTGATATCATCCAAACCAATTTAACCTCACTGCTGTGTGTTGGGCGCTGGATGGGAATCACCCTTTAGACAGAACAAAACATTTTCCAGCAATAAAAACAACCCAGCAACAGTTCAAAGTTTGGTGCATTCACTTAAAAAAAATAACCCACCAAAAGCTACTCTTTAGAATATTTTGCAGATTATGTTAACAGCCTTTTCTGGAAGAGCTGGAATCAGCATGATTTGCTAAATCTGTTTGCCCTTTATGCTGTCACTCGGGCATTTTAAGTATTTCTAATATTTACAGATTAAGCACCTTGCTGCTGGGATTCTCCATTCCACAGTCATTGAATCTGTTGCTGAGTTACAGCATCTGATGACTGAACTGTGTAACTGGGTAAAAAGTAATATTTATTTGTTTGATAATAACATTTTCACGTTATGCTACTGCTTACTGTGGGCTCAGTTCTTTGCAAACTGACACAATATTTATTTTTGACATATAAATATGAACAGTCATATTTTTACATGTTTTGACACAAAATTTTGTCTCTTTCTGAATTAGTCTGGAAATACAAAAGCATCCAAAGTCTTTCTTCAGAAACAGGATTGTTTTGATGAATCAGTTTTCACTTAACTATTTTTTTTTACCAAAAGCATCATCAGCAAACCGAACCCACAACAAGCATTGTAAAATCCTCTGCAGTTTCCTAGTGAAATCACAACTTTTTCACTAAGTCCCAGTTAAACACGAAAAGCTTGTTGTGAACATCATAGGTTTACTTGAAAGAGGTTGCCTCGAGTTTGCTAGAGGTAGATGTCTCCCTGCAGCAGAGCAGTTAAGCACAAATACTGCGTAGCTGTAATGCAGAATAGGAGCAGGCAGCCAGAGCTTGGTTTCTGGGACTTGGAAGACAGAGGTCCCATTGTCAGGGTTTGTCACTGGTTCACTGGGACCTTGGGCAGGTCATGTTGCTCCTACAGCTGAGCTCTCACTGCTCTAACTGAAGTGGTTTGAGACATCGCCATCCTGCGTTGTCTGCCCTACCTGTCTGCGAGAGGTGATGTGCCTCACGGCTGGGGTGACAGGAGAGGACATGTGCTGGGACATTAGCCAGCCCTGCTTACAGTATGGTGGATTGCTGCCTTACTGAGGGAGGTGGATTGACGCTGAGACACTGGGCAGGAGCATGCAGGCACTGGGGTATCCACCTGGTAGAATCATTGTGGATGTGTAAAGGTGATCGCGGATTACCTGCCACACTCAGCAGGCAGCCTCCACTCTGCACGGATGTCAATGACTTTACCAGCTGTAAGCTTTTAGGTTGGAACAAATTGAAAGCAAAATGGATCCAAAACTTACCACGTGAAGCTCTGAATAAAATCTGTATTTTCTTCTGTTGCAGACAAAAGGCAGACCATGGCCATGCAAGTGCTTTTGCACTTTGAAGGCCTGATCACCAAAAATCTCTTCAGTGCAGAGACTGAACATCGATTTGAACTGAACTGGTCAGTGGGCATTCTCTCCCAAAGTGCAAGCTTTGGAAGTGGAGTAGGCTATTGTATGTTTAGTTCTCATTTGGAGCTTCTGCGTGGTGGCTGCTGTGTATTTATGTTTGGGTTTACTTTGCCAAACTCCTTTGTAGACCCTTTATGCTGGCTGAGCTTTGGCTGAGACAAAAGACTTGTAGTGGCAGAGCTCTGGTGGTGCAAGGTTTATTCTCTAGCTGATGTAGTACTTACACAAAATCAATATGACCAGCAGGTTTGTCACTGGAACTGGAAAGAGAATCTCTATGACAGGCTTATGGGTTTTTTTAGTATTTCAGTTTATCTTGTGCTGTTCTTTTGTGTTGGTAATTCTTGCTGTTGGAGGCTCTGCTGAAATTTTCCCAGGCCTGGATGGAGATCTGTGTTGCTTTAAAACCTGAATAAACAGTTACACGCCTTGGTAGCTTCAGATCCAGTAGCCAGAACAAATGACATTTTGCATGAATTCTTCCAAATGAATTGCTCTGGAACCACTGTAGACTTTTGAGTTTTTGCATCACGATAGTAGAATACTGCTGAGGCTTTTCTTGAAGAGCTCTCAAATACCCTTCTTTCACTACCCTGGTTGTTTCCAAAGTTAATGCAGTTTGCTCCAAGCCCAGTGTGATTTCACATACTCCCGTGGGTTATGTTTTGACTTGGGGTTTGGACTTTTTTGTGATTGAATGTTTTTACATGACTGCCCGTGACCTCCCGCTTGGGCAGTCACTGTGTTGATTTGTAGGAATGTAGATGGGGCTGCAGAAACGTCAGGGTCTCCCATTAAGATGTTTCTTTCACCTCAGCAGGAGTAGTGAGCATTGCTGCGGGTGTTGTTACCAAGATGCCCTGTAGTAAGTAATGCAGCACTAGAGCACAATTGCTCTGATGTATTCCAGTACCATGGTGTTAATGTGCTGCCGCTTCTCTGTGTTTCAGCAACAAGGCATCACTTCTCTGGGTTACAATAACACAGGCTGGCGGACTTCTGCTCTGAGAAAACAGAGTGAGTCGCTCCACGCAGCGGTGTTATGCAGTGGGATAGCGGGATGCAGTCAGCACCTTTCACATCGTGCCTGAGTGCGGGGCGTGCTCTCATAAAGGCTTCTGAGTCCTGCAGAGCCTTTTTCCTCTGCTTACCTTCACACTCCGTGGACTTCATCCAGGGTTCAGCAGAAGTCAGTGGCACGCTCTTTTCGCTACCTCTGGATCAAGACGGGTCACTGTTCCCTCTTTCACAATGTCTAAACGTGAGCATTTACAGTGCCAGAGTATGGAGTACATGGTAACTTATAGAACATATTTTTAATAAAGTTTTCTGTTTTTCAGGCCAGCATTTGTCTCTACCATCTAATGAGTATTTGCTCTACAAAGGCACCTAAAAGTGCAATTCTGCTTTTCAGAAAGCTCTTGTTTTAGAAGTTCTCTTTCTGAGGCATTTGTTATGCTGAGGATTGAACTCTTGCAAAGAAAGAAAAGTTTGAACTTTTTTGATAAAGAAAAAAGACACACCTTGTTCATAGTTTTCCTGATTTTTTTGAGATTCTTATCATGCATAGTGTTCTTCTTAAGTCTACAGTCCCTGAAGCGAGATGATTAGAGAACCTTAGTTTGTGTGAAACTCAAAATAGGAATTTTTGAGCTTTCATTGTTGTAAAGGAAAGGTTGGAACTAAATGCACAATAGAAAGTAAATACTAGAATGCTAGAAAGCGGAACCCAAAGTCATAAGCTAAATCAGTGCAATACTGTGGCATGGAGAATAATTTAGTCCCAGGTTCTCACTGAAAATTGCTGCTTATGAAGCAAAATTAAAATAATTTTATTGCCTTAAGGATACTTAATTGAACAACAAAATATTTTTGGTTTTAAGATTAATTTCGGTGTCACAAATAGCATATTCTATATGAAAATATAATAAACTTACACCACAAGTGAATTTGATGCAGAATTAAACATTAGCTTTATTCAGAGCTACCTGTATGTCCATGTGGGTACATGGTTGTGGATTTGCATCTATGTCTTCTTATTTGAAGTTAATATTGGTATTTTCATGCCTGCATCATGAGTTGTGAATGCCTGAGCTTGGCAGCACTGAACATCTGCCTTAGTTGTGGGTACTAAGCTTCTTTGAAATTCCAACCTAAATTTAAAATTTCTGCCATTAAAAAAATTAATCCTCGACCAGACAAGCCACTTGCCAAATGCTGGGCTATAAATTACAGCCATTTCTTTTTATTACACTGTTACACACTAAAAAAAAAAATAAACCCCAAACACCTAAACCCACAAATCTAATTATACCAGAAGTGCTCCTCACCCAGAGCTCAGCCGAGCTTTGCCTCAGCTCCAAGCAGGCTGCATGGTTTAGCTGCAAACTAAACTTTTAGAAAAGAGCAGAAGCTGAAATAAATAGTAACACAACAGTAACTCTGTATTAGCCCTTTAGGGAAATATCTAAATAAGCAATAAAATTAATTAAATACTATTTATAGCCATTGTGTCATAAATGTACTGTTTATAAGTAAAAGCAAAGCAGGTTAGCGGTGGTGAACTGACCCAGCTCTACACCCAGCCCTGCAGGGTCTCGCCCCTGGGTGGGAGTAAGCCCCGGGAGCAGTACAGGCTGGGGGATGAAGGGTTAGAGAGCAGCCCTGCCGAGAAGGACTCGGGGTCCTGGTGGACATGGCGATAAAGTACTGCAGTGCTTCTCTCGCTTTCAGCCTGGAACATCCTCTCACCCCCGAGGCCTCAGGCTTGGTCAGCAGTTCCCGACTGTGAGCGTCGTTACAACCAAAGCCGATTCAGCAGAGCCAATGTTTAGCCAAACCCGCATTGGCCAGGACCAGTCACCTGGACGTGCATTTATGACCATAGAGGGGAAACGTTCCTGTTCGCATCAGGAGGAGCCACAAACCTCAGAGCAAGGTTGTTTATCAGATCCATGTCAGGTTTTGAGTAAAGCTGAACAGCACCTACTATTTCTACAGAACACCTCCCGATATCAGAGTACCTTTTGACACTGTTACTAATGCAGACTTCTGGGAAGGCAACTCATGACATCTAACAGCTGGTCATCTCCAGGATCTTTAGAGATGATCTCCTTTATAAGCTTAGCCCCATTAAAGAGGAAAAACATTGTCAGAGCAGTGATCTGGAGCAGGTTTTCTAAAATGGTGAGTGGAGAGCCCGTGTAAATATTTGAGGCCTTCTAGGCTGTGTTGAACGTTTCTGTCCAGAACTGCACCTGAAGATACGCTGTCACCAGGACAGCTGACACCCGAGTGGCACATACACAGGCTCTGCAAACACCAAGGGCTTGTGTGTCACATAAGATGGTGAGAGCTTTGCCTTTATCACTGCTTGAGGACAGGGAGAAGGGAATTTGACTTTTCTAGCAGAGGAAGAAGCAGCTGTGCGGATTTGCGTGTGCTTTCGTGTGTTCCTGTTAAAATGCCCCTCCATTGAAAAGTTTAGCCCAGGAAGTTACATAAAAAAATCAATTGCTATTGAATTTGTACTTAGCATGTGAATCCTATTACAGGAGGCTTTTTAGAGATGGTCATTTCGATGCATTTGCTTGCTTTGGTTCATGTCATTAGGCAGGCGTTGCATCCTGCCTGCAGACTATTGGCCTGGTGTAGCCACAGGGTTAGTTTTTTAGATGGAGAAAAAAAAGCTGGAGGCATTAATTGTTCATTACAAAGAGAAAAAAAAAGGTAACTAATCACAGCACAGTGCTGCTGGTGGTGCATTTGAAACCTCCCTCTACCTCACCAAACCATGTGGGGGTTTAAAATGTAAATACAATTTGTAATTGAGAGCAGCATTTTATTACTTGCTTTTAAGAGGCACAGGACGCCTGTAACCCTCAATATGAAATTTCCGTTGGCTAGAAATAAATTCAGCTCCGTGTTTTGTTTTTATTCCCGCTGCGACACCCGCACGAGAAAGGTAACGGCTCGTCTGCAAGCTTTCACTCTCTCACTCAGCACCGAGGGAAGAAGTGGCTGGGAGCTGTGGTTTTCAGCCACACTGCTGACTTCCTTACATTGCACACTGGAGCAAAAAGCAAACAGGCTGCAGAATAAATCCTCGGAGCTGCTGAGAGCTGCTGAGCTACCCCAGCCCGCGCCAGAGTCAGTGAGAACTGCAGGCACTCAGCCCTGCCCTGAATCCTGCTCTCATTTTCGGTAGTGTGCTGCCTAAAAGCAGCTTTTACTGCTGATTGCAGTAATTTATTTATCAGCCTTGCAATAGCACCTCAAAATCGTGGTTGTAGGCTCAGATTCCATCATTCCAGGTGCTGTACAACTACAGAACAGGTAACAGTTGTTGCCACAGCGAGTGGCAGAGGTATGGGTAAGACAAGTGACACGAAAAATATACAGAAAAAGGAGCATGGGACATTTTTTTGCTGCTTCTGTGATATGGGAGTATATATAATTTATAGTTAGATCCTTTAGGGAACCAAAGAGGCTGCATTTGACTTAAAGAGTAACTCCTGAATGTAACTGTACCAGGATTCAGCTTTAAACTTTCAGGATTTTAGCCAATTTGGGAATGCAAAGTTCCCCTGTGGAGATGGAGGCCTTCAAGTGCCACCACTGCAGAGGTTACTCATGGGTGCCTCTGTCAGCATAAAAATAATGCCCCTCACCCTTCTCTTGTCTTCCTTCTCTTCCTCTTCTGTCAGCTCTAGGTCTGGGAAGCAGCATGTAAAGACATCCTCATACACAGCACAATAATCCTGCCCTGCAGTCCCTGCAGGACATCAGTAGGTAAAGAAGGAAAGGATGTTGTCCCCTTTTTGGCTGCAAGGACTAGTGACCTCCACCCGTGCACAAGTCAGGATTGTCTAGAAAATTAAAGAACAGTGAAGAGGCAGCAATTTAAAGAATAATAGACAAAGAACCTTTGGATTTTAAGGTAAACCATTACACCTGCTCATGTGCTTGTGCCCACCAGCAAAATGGTTCAGGGCAAACTATGCAGTTCCAGGAGAACTGTAGGGAAGGTTTAAGACACTAACCAACCATGGGTGTTCCAGGGCTGAAGAGTTCACAGCTCTGCTAGAAGTATTGGAGCTTATTTTTCCACAAGATAAATCCTGCCCCACAATTCTAGTAAAAATAAAATAATAAAAGTAAACCTGAAAAGTTAAATAAGTACTGCTTTGAATGGACTGGACTGAAATGTTTGCCTCCTGTGCAAGTTTTGAGACCTTCCTAGGTACCCAGTGCCCTACAGGGTTTAACTTATAATTCTCCATTGAAGAATCAGGAAAGTATTCACTGTAAGACTTTAAATGAAGGCAACCGTGCCAGTGGCTGCCACTTTAGTGAATAGAAACTCGTTCTGCTACTTCAAGACTTCTCGGCTGAATTAATGTGTAGGACATAATAATAACCATGCTGAGAGTGAAATTTTCCCTCTCTCATTAGAAAGCACTTCTGTTCTTGTTGAGCTGTATCCTCCTACCTTCATCTGCTCTGGGTTCTATCCAGCATTATTTACAATAATTGTATCTACCTTCACTGTTGGATTTCTCAAAGGAATTGTGGCTAAGAGGGATAAAAGACATCTACACACTCAGTGGCTTTTTCCTCAAACAAATCAGGAAGTCAAGCGTGGTTTACAATGAGAAAGAGCTACTTGAAGAGCTCTGGGGTGGGTTTTTTTAGCCTCTTAACTTTGCAGGACACCCAGACATCCTATCTTATACATGCAAAACTGAAATTGTGCATTCTGTCAAGTAGGTAAGTGAGTTGATTAAAAAGCCCTGAATATCCAAGAGCTCCTACTGAAATTTCAGGATAGATAACACGTTCCTTGACCTAATGGCCAGAGTAGGGTAACAGGAATAATCTACCTATAGTTTGTCTTCAGAGAGTCCTTATCTTCCAGGGTCTGCCACCTTACAGGTAAGAAGCAGGAAAACTGCCCAGGACTAAGCCTAAAGTGAGGAGTGATGACTGAATTTGCTAAAGTTACTTCTCTCTGCACCTCTATAAGCCTCGAGTATTTTGTATGTTTCTTTATACAAAAAAATTACCAATACTAAAGGCAAAATACAGAATGATGAGGAGCTGCTGCCTCCTTGCACTCTGCCTGTTTCCATGTCAGCTGACAAATGCCGGCATACAAATGACCTTCACTAACCTGCATTTACCTACAGGAGTTTCTGCACAGCGCACAGCTACAGTGGGTAAATGAGTGAAGAGGATTTGATCAGTTAAAAACACATTAAACAATAGATGAAAATAGGTCTAAACAGACTATACATTTACCTGCCTTGCTGCAGTATGCTCTCAGTAAGCAAAAGTGTGTCTGCCTTAATGAGCTTAATGAAAATTGGATTTCCTCTGCCTAGTATATTTGAGAGAAACCTTAGGCTGGGAGTTCACAGCAAAATGTTCCCTGAAGGACTTTCTTTTCTTCTGTGCTCTCTCCGACTGATACATCCATGTGATCTACGAGTTCTGAATGGCATCCTTATATCTGAATGTGAACACTGAGAATTCCCTGGGTTATTATGCAATTTTCTTTCTAATACAGCATGACTTCAATGTCTGACATTGGTGAGGGAGCATTACTTACTCTCCATAAGAAAACTAATAGTAGAAAAAAGCGACTATTCCTTACTTGCATCTTCTGAAGAGGTCGTTAAGTTGGTGGCTTGCTGTAGAAGGTACTAGTAGAAGCTACTAGTACCTATATGTGAATTGTTGCTGGATGTTAAGCTGAAGGTTTGCTGGGAGTCACAGTTACAAACAATAAGTGTCCTCCAGTTTAGATTCTCAACGTTTTTTCTTTCCTGACCGCATTGCTCTCTACTTTTGCAATGAGGTGGTGTGTGATGTCCACCCACAGTTATGCTGAGCAGTGTCACAGAAGTGTCTGACCCAGGTTCATTTTAAGGAAAGGCAGTGAGCTTAGTTTCATCCCTTTGCAGGAACCTGGCCTGAGCTGACAGTGCACTACCTGAGCATCAGTGGAAGGGATGAGCCACCAGCAGTTCTCTCCTGCTTTCATGTTCTTCAGCAGGGAGCAGCTCTCATGCCTGCAGAGGGTACAACAGACTGTCTGTAGGGCAGTAGCACCACACATGTACTCTGACCTGCACCTAACTAGCAGAGGAGGTACCATGAGCAGTTTGCTGTTTCCCTTTCAGGAGAGCTTTTGGCTTTTAGAAGCCTCTATCTTGACTTATACTGAAAGGTATAATGTGGGTCAAATTTGTTTCTTACACAAATTCAACCCTCTGTGCATGCAGAGAATTTGAGTTTTGTCAGTTCTCATGGTTTGACATCTGACTTTGTGCTTTTTAGCTTTATGGTCAAGCTGTTGGGTTCATGGCCTCAAGGCCAGGTTGGACAGGGCTTTGAGCAACCTGTTCTGGTGGGAGGTGTCCTTGCCTTGTTCCAACCGGAACTCAGTGGTTTTAAGGTCCCTTCCACCCCAAACCACTCTAATTCTATGATTCTATGGCCCAGATTCCTTGGATTAATGTATTTATTGGTTTAACACATTATTAAACCAAAAAGCTGAAGTTAAAGATATTTTCTTCATGAACAAGGGAGGAAGACTGGTACCTTCAAGGAATGATTCAGCCCAGCTGAGATGCAGATCTTACAATTAATTATTATTTTTCAAGCCTTGTGTCCTCTAAAACATGACTTTTGGGATGTTGGCCCCTAATTTTGGGGTACTTGTATGCAGTATAATGGAATCTGACAATAATTCTGAACGTGGCATTTGCATTTCCTCCTGTTGGAGTGACTGTACTGTGTATTTTCAAACTACCATGGGATTTTGTGTTGCGTTTCGTAGTACGCTGGGGTTGGCTCACATGCACACATAACTCAGGTCTGTGTTTTGAAGTGCCAGGAATGTGAAATGGGTTAGGTAGTTAACTGAGTCGAACAGCAGGTCGGGACATGTCACAACAGTCTAATTCATACACCAGAATGAGGATAGCTTGGGGGGCTCCTAACTTAAAAGAACTCGATTAGTTTCAGCTCAGAGTAAAGATCACCACAGGCTGGCAAAGGCAGGAGCAAAGACATTCAGACAGGGACAAGATCTTCAAGGGTCTCTTCCAACCCAAACCATTCTAATGATTCGATGAATGCTACAAAGAAAAATTGTATTGGGCCAGATTCTGTACTTGGCTGCATGATGGTCAGTCCCAGATAATCATCTGACTCGGTTCAGGATGTCAGAAGAAGCCATTTTGCTCGTGTGCTGTGCTCCCCTTCATAATTTTAAGCCAGGTTTCTGAGTGTGGATTGTTTCATTTGCACAAAGAGGAGAGCTTGTTCCTATGCCATGTGATTGATTCTCCTGTAGGGACTTTGTAGAAAAGTGCCAAAGGATTGAATTAGCAATTTGTGACATTTACAAAGAGTTGTTAACTCCCCTGTGTGTGTTTGTGGGGTAACCTGCAGAGGAACAGAAGGGACTCTAAACCTGAGTACAGTGGGATCCAACATATTCTGGGATTCACCTGCAATTAAACCGCAAGTGCCTGGCATGAATTTAGCCACTGGTCAATATGTAGATACTACTCTCTGTAAACAGAATTGGCTTTTGATATGCTGGGTTTTTTACAGAGGAGGCAGAAGCACATCCCGATATAGTTAGATTTTAGGTGAAGAGTTCCAGTTGTTTATCCTGAAATTTTAGGAAGCTCCATGCCATACATATTCCAAACATTTTCAGAAATTATGCATGTACGTGTGTACAAACTGAAAGTACAAATACATCAGATCAATTTAGAAAAGTAGATTTTAGCCTAACAGAGAAAAGGCATAGTAGACCCCAGGAAAAGCTAAATAAAAGACAAAATCATTCCAATTTCTGAAAGGGAGAACTGTTTGCCAAGAGGTGCAGTGATTCCTCTGTTCTTGAAAGTTTTAAGTGAATAAGACCTGTCCTTCTGTGAAGATACTTGACCAAAATATTAGCAGATGTCTAAACCTCACCTTCTTTGCCAGAGTTCTTTAGCTTTTCTCCAGCCTCTCTGAGTTCCCAACTTCTGCTTTGTTAAACCCTAACTTCTCAGCGAGGCATCTTGCTGCCAGAAAGAAGAGGTATTGTCAGCAGAAACTAATTACTTTCTCATCAAATCCTATCTTGCAGCAAAAATGTTGTGACCTGTCCCTCTGCTTTTGGCACCTCCCAAATCATTCATGTAGGGATGACACCTCCTGTGTGGCCAGCAGTCGAGGACAAGCTACACTGCAGATGTGACATAGAGTGGATCAGGGAGGACAAGTCCACTCACCAGACCAACTCAGAGTGAGTGGGGTCTGAATTCTGTCACTGAGGATGTCATGGCCTGAGCTGGCTTGGCCAGCTACTATCAGCGTAAGATGATGATGGTAATAACAATAGTAATGACGATAACGCTCAACCAGAAGACGTGGGTCTGGTATGTAAACCAATAGATAAAATGCTACAGCCTGTGCTAGGGAGGAGAAGAGGCCAGAGATGGGTCTTTGATTGTTTCATGTGCAAAACTCTAGTGAAGGTTATGATAGATTTCATTATAATTTATCAGCTCAATAATTCTGGTTACTCTTAGGTCTTTGGTTTGGTTCTGCTGGATGGAGAGCAGGGCAGAGCTGGACCATAGACATTCATAAGATCACCAGAGCATCCCATATTCATTCATGATTATTGTTTGCAGTTTTCACAAATAAGGCTCATGTCTGCTTTTTCCGCTGGGGCAGCGGGCAGTATAAAATAGCCAGGAAATAAAGAATTAATGCAAAGGCTGGGATTTTGCTGCCTTGTGTTCTAGCCTTGCCCATGACAGACTTCCCATTGGGCCTGTAGTAAGGTACAGTTCTGTGCTTCTGCTCTTTGTCTGTGGGACAAGGAAGGAGTAACAGCTTGTTTCAGCCTTGTGAGTGTGTTGTGAAGACACATTCAGCCTTTGAAACACACGTATACCGCGGTAATTAGAGCAATAGAATAGCAAATAAAAACAGGAAGGAGAAAAGTACCTAACCCACAAAAGGATTTGTTTGATGTGCAGCAAATGAGATATGGGACCACAGACTGCGTGATGAAGTTAAGAGAAATATTGAACAGCTGCTTTGCTACACAATTCTACAAAATGAAATGACATCCTGCAGGAAAAATAGCACAGGCTCATTTACTACCCAAGAGGGCAGAGCTAAGGTTACAGGGACTATAAGAGTGTTGTAATTTCCTTACTCCCAGGAGCTGTGTTTTCCAACTTGATGGCTTTCCTAATGTAATTGCATTTTATGTGATGATTTTTTAGAGCCTGATTCTTGCTGGAGTAAATCAGGAGGAACCCTGGCAAAGCCAGCGAAGGGATCTCACTGTAGAAATGGTGGGAGCCACGGCAGAATGAGGCATCCTCAGCCCATAACCATCTTCTCCAAATTCTGCAAGAAATGCCCCATGTTGGAATAGCAAGTAGGTATTGGATGAAAACACAAAACAATGACAACAGTGCATTTTTCAGTAACCACATCATTTTATGTCATTGATGTCAGGTTGAGTTATATTGGTCTGCTTTTCATTATGTTGCATTATGCCTTTTGACATAATGCAATACACTGTAAGTAACATAAAGTGACCTCCAAGTATAAAAGAGAACACAGTTTTTGTCAGATTAGATAGTGGCTGTGAATTCTCAGAGAGGGAGAGGTAAGTCAGAGAGGGAGATTTGGATTCAGTGTCCTGAACAACAAATGCACTGAACTTAATTAACAGTTACAACAGCCCTGGCACTTTCCAAATAGGTGATGTGTCTCCGCTCAACAGCGAGAGAAGATCCTCAGTGGGATTTGCACTGTTTAATTTACTTAAAATTCTGCAGAGGTATCTGCAATAGCTCTCTCTTTTCTGTATCTGAACCATAGGAACCTGATAAAGAGTGAACATCAGACTAACTTTCCTGAGACCCTCCTTGTTGCCAGGCTCCAAAATACAATAGTCAGACCAGGCTTAGCCAATAGCTTTGTAAGCAGCACCGTGTAGCCTGTCCTCTGTATCAAGAATTTAATCAGCTGCTAAGGAAACTACTGTAGGGAGAAAGGAAGAGAGAATCATCATGGCTCTGAAAAGAAGGGGAGCTCCCATTAATTTAAGGTGATTAAGGAAAAGTGGGTGGTTGAACAGAAGTTGCTAATTTTCTCTGGAGGGGTTAAATTCTATTTCAAACTCTACCTGGTAGTTCTTGCTGGTGGCTATGTTGGAATAAACTGGTATTCTCATTTAGTGCCTACGTGAGAGGCACTTAGTTCTATACTCCGGGTTCGTGATTTGCACACCTCCCAAGACAATGCTTCAGGTTGCTGCTTTGCTTTTAATTCCTATTTACATTTGGATAAATCACTGGGTTTATCTGTTCCTCACCTGTAGAGTAAATGAACATCTGTGACTTAGAGGATATTAGGGGTACAGAGCAGTGAGGAAGCAGGTGACATGGCCAGAGAACAGTAGTAGTTGGCAATTCCACAAGGTACATTTTGCCAGAGTGCAGGTTGCCGGGACGGGCCTCACATGAGTCCTGGTTTTAGACAAGGACTGGCCTTGTCCTTACGCTCAGCACCAAATTAGATATCAGACATGAAGATCGAGTCTGGTCAGCATGTAGGAAGTGGAGTCCTGTGGCATGAAGGCTGGGATACATCTCTCTTAAAGGTTTGGGGATTGTCCCTACATATTGGCAGGATATGGAAGGTTTCAGTTCCCAAATGCCATTAACTGTCACGTCTTTTTTGAAGGCATTTGCACTCAAAGATGTGGAGGAACACCACCTGTGTACAGAAGTGTAATGTTGTGGCATGAAGCTGGTCTCAGAACTCAGTCTGCAATAGGCAGAATACTTGCAAAGGCACTTAAACTTTGTCTGTGTAACATACTTGGCATTAGTGGTTTTTTTCTTTCCCCACCAAATTAGGAGAAAAGGCCACATTCCACTGGCATCCTGTGTCACTACAATTGTCACTCGATCCTCTGCTCTGCATCTTTTTAGACAGTGAGTGTTGTGTGGAGCAGAACCACTTTCATGATTGTTCTCAAAGACGGAAGTTGCAGAGGCACCTGAGTACATTTGACGTGGTCTTCCTGAGGAGTAATAGGTGTGGAATCTCATTTAAAAAGGTGATTTAGGATTAAAATTTAATATTGCTAACAGGAACAGTTCTTGTGTGAAGAAGGTGCATGGATGTGCAGTTAGAACAGCACACAGTATCGGGATCCACTGTGCTTCACATGCATCTTCTTAGTCATTTCTCCATCCATAAATGGAGTTTAAACTAATATCTACTTAATTTCCAGACATACAACATTCCTTTAAGATGTGTATAAGGCACTGTCCTTGTTTATTAAGGTATTAATGTTAGAGAATTAGCAGTTACTTCTTCTGAACAGAGTGCAATAAACCAGCTCTGCTCTTCCTCCTGCAAAGAGACCTGCGCAAATCAGGCCCCTGTGACACCAACATCCACGGTGCTCTGCATGGGTGCAGAGGTCCACCTTCCAGGATCATTTTTGGCAGCATCACAGAGTCCAGAATTAAACGTGAAACCTTCTGGTGACTGTTGTTAGGTTCATAAGGAAGATTGCTGCCTTGCACTTGATAAGCTGTTCCCCTTGGTAGGACATCTCTGTGGCCAGAGAGACACGGAGACTCGACACTGGAAAACCTCGCTGAGATTTGCAGCCAGGCTGGGTCTCAGGAGACTTCCTCTTATTATTTTCTTTACTGATAAATCATTATGTTGTCTCCTTCACAGCACAGAGAGTTCAAATAAACCTGTCCCTGTGACAATCTGATTCTCTGAAGGAGTGTCCTGGTCTGTTGAGTCATGTGAGAGGGAAATACAAAGAAGCAGAAAGACAGATCAAAAAGGGGTAGCAGAAAGGGCCCTGGAGGCAGACTTAAGTTTGGTATTTAATATTTCAGGTAAAGTATTCACTTAGCATCAATTATCTTGTTGGGTTCTTTTTTTTTTCTTTTTTTTTTTTTTTTTTTTTTTTAACAAATGAAATTGCCTTCTGAATCAGCCAGCTCTCTAATTACCAGATTGAATGATTGAAATTTTTAGGGCAATTAAATTCAAGCCTTTCTTTTTCAGTCCTTACGTTATTCCCCCCTTCTCTCCCTCCCCTCTCTCGTCTGGAGCCTTTCTATAATTTGGAGGCAGTTGCAGAAGCAAGCAGACCTTTAAAGCAAAGATGTATGTCTGCCTTAATTCCTCTGTGGATTCATTTTATAGACTGAGCAGAGAGGGCTCTGGTCTCTCAGGACACGTGCATTACAAACACAGAATGTTGCGTGGGTTTTATCCTACCATGTCATGTCATTTAAAAACAGCCTGGAAGAATTCATTTAATATAGAAATTTTGTGAAAAGACAAAGATCAACATAGAAAATACATGCACTATTGGAAAATGCCTGCAAGATCGAGGTAGAAAACTAAGGAGCAAATTGATGATAGTAATGATGATATATTGATGATATATGAGATGAGAGAAAACCAAACTCCTAAGGAAGCAGTACAAAGCGTCTGTTAACAGAGCTGTTAGCACAAACGCATGAAATGGCTGGATGAAAAAATACATAATGTTCCAAAAACGGACACAAAATTCACAGGATGGAATCCTGGGCCATTCCGCTGATTTCAAAGGGAATATTCCTGCCTTCAAGTTCAGTGGATGCTCAACAGCTTTGCTGAATCGGGACCTAATCCAATGGATGTGATAAATCTTTATCACAATGAACCTTTGAAATTATGGAGGATTTCCCTCAAAAACCTTGCTTTGAGTTTTTCATACGACCGCACTCCATCTACTCCACCAGCCTGGCTCTGCCCTCCAGCCGGCGGTCGCAGGCGGGTGGACCAGGGGATGTATTTTTACGCTGTGTTACACCAGCTATTGCTGTAATGTCACTGAATTCAGAACGATGAACACTGGGCTGACTTCCAGCTTGCATCCACGACAATTTCACTAAAGCCAGATGAATTGTATTATGCTTATTTATTACTTAATTATCCCTGTAGGTGTTCAAGGTGCTTCACAACAGCTAAAATAGTCCTTGCCCTGCAGAGCATGCGGTCAGATCTAAGATTAGAGATGACAGCACTGCAAGGGGCTGGACCTGGAGAAAGAACAAGGTCCTTGTTCAACTAGATACTTCAATGCACACCTGTCTCAAAGTTCTGTTGGTTGGTTAAGCACTTTTGTGACTTAAGGCTGATGTGACTGATGTAAAGAAATGTAAGTTCCTGAAAACCTATTGTTTCTTCTATTTTTAATGCCCTGGTTGTCCTCTATAGATACTTTCACAGATACAGATTAGACTTTTAGGAAATAGGATTTTTTCATCTGTGGAATGGTGCCATTTTGTACTGGTTAGTGTTTTGTCTCGTTGTGATAATGGCAAACATGATTTATGAATCAAATGGAGTGCGTATATTGAGGACCATGAGCATTGCCCAGGAGGCACAGCCCTTGGGATTCCTGTGCTGCCCTCTGTTTTCTCCTGTTCTTAACACCATATTCATTACTAACATCTCCTTTTTCAAGCTTTGAAGTCCACGACTCTCCATTGATTTGCAGTAGCTTAAGGTCTGGCCCCTGGACTTCAGGCATGTGTGACAGATCCAGGGAAACCAGACCTGCAGAGCAATGTTTTTCCAGGACACCTCCCAGTTAGAGATGCACCTTTGCAGAACCTTAGCCCCTTTCCTGGAGCTCTGAATGCCCACACCGGGCTCTGGAGCTACCAGACATCTCAGTGGCCTGGATTTATTGCTGGTTTCCACTGCATTTTCTCAAGGAGCGCTTTTCTCTTTCTGCGTTTTCAGGATGCCATGTCCACTTCAAATCTTTTTAGTGCATGCCCTGTGTTCATTATTTAGAAGAACATGGGAAAGCCCCTTCAGCTCTAGCTTGTTGTGAGGGCTGTACAATTGCCTCCCGACTGCCCACTCTGCTTATCTCCTGCGTTATTTCTGTGAAAGCAAAAGCCGTGCGTGGAGCAGATGCTTGGAATGTTATTGGGATCCAATTACTGCACTTTTCCAACCTTACATCTATTGTCTAAACTTGGAGCAGGCGTATTTTTGTTCCTTGGTGACACTATATAAAGAGACAACTGGCATTGTGTTTGCTGGCTGATTAGTTGGCAGAGAAGGGGTGGAAGGAGCAGCAGCAGTATGGTAGGTTTTATTCTGTCCCATGTCTGTCTTTATCTCTGTCTGTATTTCTTTCTGACCCTAACAATGCAAACGGAGCACTAATGATCACACCAGACCCCATGAAATCTCATGCTTAGTGTCGCATCCAGAGTGAAGATATATCCCATAGAGCGAGCTGTGAACTTCCAAGGACTTTTCTGCATGTGTTTAACAAATGACTAAGGCATGGAACATGGAATGCTCTTGCTGAAGGGAAGAGCTCCTGCATCTCTTTCCAAGACTAGTACACTGGGGCAGCAATGACTGGCACGACTGGTGTTAATTAGTGCTAAGGTGTGATGGTGTGATGGGGAGTGAGGGACACGGGTATCTCTGTAATTATAACTGTGTTGCTCTTGAGACTGGGGAGAAGTAGGCAGTACTGGAGGAATTTCTGTGTCTTTGCCATGCTCACTGGTGGCTTTTAGCTCACGGGCTCCAACAGCCACCTTCACACTAAAGGTGCACTTAATGTGACTCCAAGGAGAAAGAACTCCTGCCTAAGGAGCACTGGACACATTGGGCTCTATCTTTGTCTTCTGCAAATTTAGAGGAATGACTGCCAACAATATTAAAAAGAAGAAGAAGATGGTGATCTTCTCTTTCCTTATTTTTCTCCTTTAGCAGTTCCTTCCAGTATCTGAAGGGGCTACAGAAGAGCTGGGGAGGGACACTTTGTCAGGAAGTGGAGTGACAGGACAAGGAGTAATGGCTTTAAATTAGAAAAGGGGAGATTGAGATTAGATACCAGAAAGAAATTCTTTGCTGTGAGGGCAGTGAGACCCTGTCCCAGGTTGCCCAGAGAAGCTGTGGCTGCCCCATCCCTGGAGGGGTTCAAGGCGAGGTTGGATGGGGCTTGGAGCAACCTGGTCTGGTGGGAGGTGTCCCTGCCCAGGGCAAGGGGTTGGAACTCCAACTCAGTCCCGTCCATCTCTGACCATTCTATGATTCTATGATTTTCAGGCTGTCTTAAAGTAATGCTGCCCAGGGCTCCATGGGGCTATGCAATGTTTGATTCTGGAAAGCACTGGAGAAGGAGTTGTATAGGAAAAACTTTCTCAAAGCTTAGCAAACCTGATCCCATTTAAGCAGGTGATGAATGTGCTCCAAGTGCTGTTCTGAGCAGGATGGTGCTCCATTCAAAGTAATTTCTAAAATCCATGCACAAAACCGAGTTCCAGTTTCAGTCAGTGCCAGCCCAGTGTCAGTGTTTTCACTCTGAACACACAAGCCACTAATCATGTTCGTCACCACTGTTTCACAAGTGAGCAGTGCCTCTTGCTGATTGCACCTCTTCAGTTGTGGATTTACAGGTTTCCCTTTAATCAGCTTCACTCAAGTCTAAGCCCACCCTTTTGTGGGGTGGAGGGCAAGTGCTGGATCTTAGGTTTTCTTTTTCCCCTCTTTATGAACGCCACCGTACACTGCTTGAGGCCTGAAGGTATTTCAGGACGTTTGGTGGTAAAATTGCTTAAGTTGGGAGATGGGAAATTTGGTGAGAGACTGTTCTGTCTCCTGACTCCCAGTTCAACTGGTGATTCTCTGTGGTGGTTCTTTTCATTGTGTCTTTTGTTTGGGGAAAATATCTTCTGAGATACCTTACTATACAGGGACACATGAAACAGATTTAAAATGGAAAGAAAAAAAATAGCCATAATGAAAGAAAGCTGAAGAATATCTTTACATAAGGAAGTGATCATTTTTTATTAATCAGAGGGAAATGTATATGTAATTATGCTAGATGAACTCTGTGGGGAGGTTTTTTTCTCTCTTTATGATGTCTTAAGGGATTTATAAATATTACAGAGGTTTTATAGCATCATAATATTTCAGATGTGCAGTAAAGCTACTTTCAAAGGATTAGTGCAGACAAAGCAGCATAGTAAAAAATAATTACAAGTCAGGCAGTGCTACTAGGCTCTGACATCCAGGGCTGATGAGAGCGAGAGAGGCAGGGTTCAGGGAGATAATATTTCTAACAAGAGCAGACCACACAAGCGCTGTGGAATGGAGTTCTGAGAACTGTCTGCAGCTCTCCGTTAGTGCCAGGGCATTTCAGTGAAGCCGGGTCGGTGATGTCTCCCCGCATGCTCGGTGCCGATGGAGAGGAGCAAGGGGAGAGGGGAGGGAAGCCTTTTTCTCATTCCCAAAACATTCCTGTTGTTTATTCAGTTCGAGTGACGCCTCGTAGCAGATTCTGTATGCTGCAGGGAACCACGTCCCCCAAAATAGATTGCATTCTAATCAAGTCTGGTTTGCAGGCTGCTTAACTGCCTGGGATGTGCCACCTGTACTGGCACAGGGACTGACCTCCATGGAGCGAGGCTGATGTCACTGGTGGAAGATCTGGCCAGTGGTTTGAGTGTCGAAGTCTCTGTGTAACGCTCTGCACATGCGTGTGTGAGTCTGTGAGCATGGAGAACTGTATGCAGAGAGGGACTGTTCACCTGTTTACACGAAGGTGGAGGACGTGTATAAGCCAGGGAAGAAAATGTGTTGGGTGGGGAAAGCCGCTGGTGAATTTTGGGTCATAAAGGTTGAGCAGTCTGTGGTTGGAGAAGTTATCTGCTGTTCCAAGGTAAGGTTTGGGAGATAATGCATTCTCTCTATATTCTGTGCAAGAGAAAAAGGGAGACGGATCGGGAAGGGATTTTACGTGGGGTCAAGTAGACAGCGTTAGTGTGAAGCAAGGAGGATGCAGTCCAACAGATTTTTGTATCTAGCAGGGATCAAAGGTGTGTCTGTGTGGGTGTGGGGGAGGCTGGGGCTACATGTAAAGTGGAGTGAGGATGAGAAGGGAGGGATCTGTTTGTGAGTGAAGAGCAGGCAATAAAAAGATCTTCTGTTTCTCAGTTCTGATAACGTGGGGTTTTACTTGAATGATCTGAGGCTGCTGCCTGTTTGAAATGTAAATTGTGCCCTTAGAGCAGTTTATGTTGCTTGCTCCTCTAGACTGTTCCCTCAAAGGCATGCACTTGGCTTGGCCTTATGCTGCTCATCTGCCATCAAAAGGACCTAAACCACGCTAAAAAAGGTGGCTTGGCCATGCTGGGGATCTGGGGTGCAGATGCAGAGTAAATTATCTCAGCAGAGCAAACTTGTGAGACAATAATTTACAAAAATCCTGTCCAGTGCTGCAGAAATCCCGTGGATGGGCCTGAGATGTAACTTCTGATTCAGAAGCTGGATTCAATGATAACAAAGACTCAAAGACAGGAAGTGTCAGCACGGAGATCCCAGAGTAGATGGAAAAAAACAAGGAAAGAGTGTGATGGATGAAAAAGCAATTGTAACTCCGAGTTAACTTCATACCGTGGATCACAGTAGGGGACAGAATCTGCGTGAGATGATGGATGATTCTGTCTTTCCTGGAGTCACAAACATAGTTGCAGAGGAAGGAAGTATAAAATGTGAAACAGCGCAACGTAAAACTGGTAGTATCTGAGGTCTCATTTGCCCTGGGCTGAATGAGCACATAAGGGTACAGGACAACAAAATCAGGCTGTTAATAGTGTGTACCCCTCTTTTTCTCTGCAGAACTCCCTCCCAGGAGACCTGCTTACACACAGGGGTCTTCCCTGGTAAAAAAAAAAAATTTAAAAGAAGACAGAGTAAGTTGCTGAGTGGGGACACACTGCTCATGTTTTAACTTTGGCTGTCAGGAGTATCAAACTCTGTCATCTTTAGTTCTTTAGAGTACTCTTGGAGTGTTTTAAGGCATGGTGGGCCAAACACGGAACTGACTTCCCCAGACCAAAGCAAAAATGTGGCTTCCGGCAGCGCTACCCATTTTTCCTGACAGCCTGTGGAGACATTCTTGCTCTGCAGCAGATGCTAAGGAGGTTGGTTACTTCATACGTTCTAGGGGGTAGGAGTGTGCACCTGAGCGTTCCAGTTACGGAGCTGCACCTTTTTTTATCTTGCAGCAACTTGTCTGTTTTGCCATACTTTTCTGGGTTGTCTGCAAAATTCATCGAGGGCCTGAGATGATGAAGTTCTGCAATAATCCAGTACCACTTCCTTCGTGTCTCTGTGTCATGAACCTGCTCTCACACCAGCCTTTTAGGAATTTACCAGGGTAAATAACACCTCACGCTCTGAAGTAAGACCCAGATATTTTCAGCTCCTTCTTCCTTTACATTTAGAAATATAAACTGGTTCCCTGTCCCCTTCTCTTTTAGGTCACCCTGAAATCAGAGGTTTCCTCACTCTGATTCACTTGAACATACAACCCCTCTGCAACATATAAAAAAGGAATCCCTGTGATATCAGGGAGGCAAAGGCAGTGCACACTTATTGCTTCTGCCTGTGTCCCTGCACTCTCATTCTCTCTGGCTCCCTGACACTGCCAGAGGGGACAAACAGGAAGAACCTCAGTGAGGGAAACTCAGCTCAAAGCAAATGTCTGCTTCAACCGAGTTTTCCGATTTCTTGGGATCAGATTTTGGTATGGCTCCATTTTTTCATGTCAAGCTTCTAAATCAAACCAACACCAAATGAAAAAAAAAAGATCCTTTAAAACCCCAGCTAATTGAGAGAGTGCTAACACTGGTAAGACAAATGAGTGATATGCGACAAGCCTGTGGTTTCTCCTCTAAAGTGAAGTGTTGTTTTCTTCACAATGGGATGATTAATACACTCAGGCAGGAATATTAATAGGCTTGTTCAGTTGTTGCAACATTCTTCCCACTGCTGTGCTATTGAGGCCTCGGAATCTGAGCCCAGGGGACCCTCAGCTCTTCAGTTTCTCATCTGGCACGTTTTGTATGTCAGTCTCGAAGCACATGTTGCACAGGCAGAGCAGCCATCTCTGCACAGTGCAGCCCCACACACTGCATTTTACAAATGGGGAAACCAAGGAAGACAGGACTGGTGTGTCAGTCACCCACTTGCTCCTCTGTGGGTCACCTGCTAAATCCTTGACAGTGTAGAAACCCTATGTTTGCTCAATTCTGTGTTACTCTTTTTCCTGTGCCATTCTTTCAGAGAGCTACTCCAGAGTCAGAATCCTGATCCAGTTCATTAAAAGACTCGGGACCGTTTGGAGTTGCCAGACTGCAGCACAGGCCTATTTCTGTTCTCCTAGAGCTGCCTTTTAATTTGATTCACCCACCAGAAAGACCGTGACAATGTCATGTCTTCTGTTCCTGCTCCACCTACTTATCTCTCAGCCTTCCTTTCTGTAGTCCCTGCCTACCAACCAGTCCTGCAAAAGCACGGGGCAGCTTCTTTCTGTGACTATGAATTTCCCAGCCTTCCAGAGCAGATAAATTATGTTCACGATACTGTGTACACGAAAGCCATGAGACTGATAATCCAAGATGCTTTGTCCTTCTGTTTGATGCCAAAAGGCTTAGCTTGGGACTGGTGATGGAAAGCCATCCAACAGCTGTTCGTGGGCCGCTGGGAAATGCATTGGTGGTCTCAGCCCCATTCCACAAGTGAGTGGGTCATAAATACCCACACCCGGAGCTTCTGCTGAAAAACTAAAGATAGATTGAGAGACATGGGCAGTGATCTCCTTTATCATCCCTGAAGATGACTAACCAGAGAGAAACATTGAACAGAGATCATGCTGGGATGACTTTCTCCTGGTACAGCCTTTGTTCTCTGGGCAACCAGTCTCCGGTCATTTCTGCCTCAAATAGGAGTTCACTAACGTAAAGAAATTTGGGGTATTTTTTGTGTTACTGGTCTGTTTCTAGTAGATACTGAGCCACAGCTTTTGGGTTTATCTGATCCTTTCTTGTAGCTGCAATCCTTACTTAAAGCCTTACAGCATGGCAAAGCCATTAAACTGAGGAATAATAGAGGTCTTGCCAGTGTTTGGCATTTCAAGTTGATAAAAACTGGAGCTGGAGCCCACTGCTCTTCACTGCGGTGCTTGCTTAAGAGGATGGAGCTTGTTTGCTAGTGTTTGCTAGCATTTATCATCATGTTGAATGTGGTCACAGCAGAGCAGGAGAATAGTGAAGCGTGTTTTGTCTTCATAAAGACCAGCTGCACGAGCACAGGAGAACCAGTTCTGCCACCCCATCCTGAGCGCTGAGCCCTGTGGTCAGTTCCCCCCAAAGGTCTGTAACCCATTCTGCTGGGTAACATCTGCTTTCCTTTTACCTCGGGGAACAAATACATGTAAATACGTAGGATTGTTCCTAGTATTTCCATTCGATCTGGATGTGTTGAAAGCCTCCACCAGACACCTCACATTATATGGAAGATTGCCCATTCCTGCTCAAAATAACACTTGTTTCATGTGTAGGAGGAGGAGGGAATCTGTTTATTCCAAAATCAATATTTCTGCATTCATTAGACATTCCACTTACTCACTCTTTTTTTTTTTTTTTTTCCCCATGCCTGTTGTGGCATTCTATCCTTATTTTTATCCTCACTACAAATGCATTTTTCTTTTCATTTCCATTCCTATTTCCAGATTTTAGTGCTTTGCATCCACTGATTGGAGCTTGACAGGTCTGGGGTGTGGGGATGTTGGATGAGTGTCTACCAAAGCCCTAATTTTCAGCCTGGGATCCAAACCAGGGTGGCTGAGTGCAGAAATCTGCCTGGCAAATTAAATTGATCAGACAATGTGTACTTCAAACAGAGTCAAGTGGGAATATTTCCTTGAGCTGCTCTGCTCCTCGGGATATTTGAAATCAGTATTGAATTTGAACTTCCACAGGCTTTTTTATTTTGATGAAAGGAGACAGTAGAAGTTGCCTTTTGTTTCATACAGAATAGCCCAAACTAAGTAAGACTAATTTTCCATGACATAAGAACCAGGTGGGACTGTGATGATGAAGTTTAAAAGTAAAAATGATAAAGAAAAAAAATAATCTGTCTGGAAGGGAACTCAGAAGGAGATGTAGCTCATTATCCTGCCCCAAGTAAGGAGAATGCTGTGCTTAAAACATTTCTGTAATCCTTAGGAATCACAGATTTTGTTCTTTACTGCAGAATGAGACCTGCATTTTCTCTGGTGAGCTGGTTGGGCCTTTATTCAAAGTTAGATAATGAAGTCTAGTTCTGACTGATTTTTAGTCTTGGTCTGATTTTTTTCTTAAATATCATTGTAGTTCTTTCCCCAGTCTTTCTCTATCTCAGTCTTCAGATTTCAGAATAGTGATAAAAGCAGGCCCACCCTTTTATTTAAGATTACTATCTTGGATATTAAAATGTTATGGCAATGTCCTGTAGTGTCGTAAGTTGGTGTAAGAATATAGATTATCCTTCCTTCGTAGGAAGAGTCTGTTCAGTCGGTGTTGGTTCAGACAGAGCAGGCTTCTAAACAGTTCTGTTTGAGTAGGAAACGATACAATGGCCCTTCATAGCTCCTGAGCTGTAGTTCTCATGCAGGGCCTCCTTTTGAGTCTGGCTGCCCGTCCCTGGGTGTGGGAGCTGGGAGGAAGGGGTACCTGTAGCCACTCACCTGAATTCCCTGTATTGGTTGGGAATTCTAGCTTACTTCTCTGAGCGAGACTGTAATCTGTCACCACTCCTCCTGGTGTACAAAGCTCTGAACAGCCAGTGCAGAAGGGGGACGATTCTGTGTCAACTGCTCTGGTGTAAGTGACTCTACCTGAGCATCAGGAGGTTCCTTGGGGAAACAAGCAGCAGACCAGCTGTGACATTCCAAGTCACACTTTGGGTCCTGAACCCTAAGGCGACAAGCTGCCATTATCTGACCTCTCAGGTTCCAGGCCAGAGCAAGGGAATGGCAAAAAGCCTCAGAGAAAGATTCATCCATGTCTAAAGCAACATCTTCTATGCTGTTTATATACATACACATATATATATGATTGAATTAAGAACTTTGTCATAACAAAACACAATCCTCTTGTATTACTTGACTGTATATATTTTACCTTCCGTTAAAGATGGCATTTGTTTTCATGGGTGCTTAACCAACAAAGTAATATATATTTGATCTTCTTATTTGCATTACAGGCTCCAAAAAAGGCCAAGAAGAAGATAGAAGGTGGTTCCAATGTATTCTCTATGTTTGAACAAACCCAGATCCAGGAGTTCAAAGAGGTTGGTCGCTGTTCTGCTGTTCTCTGTAGTCTCCTGGCTTTGCTAATGAATAACATAGGTTTCGTTTGCAATCCTTGTTCAATTCTCCATCTGCTTTAATAGAACACACAGTTGTTTTCTGAATCATCTCTGTGGTTTTGGCTGGTATATCATTTTCCTTGTGTGTTTGTTTGTTCTTTCCTTCATTCTTTCTTTCATTCTTTCTTTTCTATCAAAAGTCCCTCCCTCCCTCTCCTGTTTCAAGCTCTAGCCATATTTGAAAAGCCCCCAGCCCAAAATAAAAGAAAATTATCCTCTCATCCACTTTAGACCTGATTCAGGAGAACACTTGAGCACATGTTTAAAGTTAACTTTAAGTGATATTTGAAATAAGAATAGTCTTATGTGCTCAAGTATCGTTCTGAATAAAGATGCCTTATTGAACTAGGGCTTTAATTAGTGGACTTTTCCACAATAGCAATAGAAAATCTTATTCTGTGCCCTTCTAATACTGCCCACAAACTAGAAACAAAAATAGCAAGAAGCCCTCAGCTGACTTTCTCCATAAATGCCGATAAAACAAAACAGCATGTTGAGATTCACTAAGTGAGCATCTTTTAGCTCCCAGATAATTTCCCATTATAATGTATTGTACATTCTTTGACCAGTTACCTGTGAAGAGGCAAATCTAATTGGCTGCATAAAAGCTGAAGCATATTAAAGACAGATAATTTTGTTGGAGCAGTTTATGCTCTTTTTCTAGAATGTCTGTGAAGCCATCACATTTTGCACTGGTTTGTCATTTAAAATTTGTTTTCCCCTTTTTTGGTAACTCACATCTCCAAAGCAATCTCAGGTGTGATAAATAGCTACAGGTTCATTTTGAGCTCTACAGAGTTGGGCTTAATGTTTTATTAGGTGGTGGTCTGACAGGTAAATGAAGGGTTACGAACATGCACGCTGCAAGTAACCGTGTGGGCAAACTGGAGTGTGAGCAGTGGGGCTTGGTAAGAAATGGGAGGTAAAACTACACCAAGATACGTTGCTATAAAACTATTGTGGAGAGAAGTGTACCCCGCAGAGCAGTAGGCATTAAAACTCTGCAAGTTCCTGCGGCTGCATTCTCAGGAGAATGCTCTTTCATCGTAATACCGGAGTAAGGATAATTCCTGGTCATTGGAAAGATACACTCTCATGATGATGGGCATGTCAGACAGCTAGCCAGCTTCACAGACATGCCTGCTTCTGCTCATTTTCCTCGTAGTGTGACCGGGGGAATTTCAGGTCATTAAAATCTTTCAAAATCAATAAAACATTAAAAGTGTGATGACAGCAAGTAGACAGACATGCAAACAGGTAAATAAATAGACAGGCAGTTAGCTGGCCTGGTAAATAATAGGTAGAGCAAATAAATTCCATGTTGGCTGAAAATAGAAAAATAACGGGTTTTTTTTCTATCAAAAGTTAAATTTTTCCTGACAGAAGTATTTGAGGTCAACACATCAAGGTCAGTCAGAGCACAGAGTACAGTCTGAAGGATACCGTTTATTGGGAAGGGAAACAAACTTTGAATACATAAACCACATTTCCCTGGACTCTTGAAAATCCATCTCTCTCTGGGTGAAGGATCATTTTGAGGCCCAGAAGGAGCTGACTTTAGCTTGATCTATGGTATTTAAATGTTTTACAGAACGCGATGGCTGCACAAAGGGGTGAGGTATGGGAAAGGTATAAAACCCACGGCGTAACCACTGACCAAATCCTCCCTAACTAAAGCCTCCCTAATTCAAAGTTTTATGGGTTAAGGCCTGAATGGCTGGAGCTGCCAGCATTGGCTTCAGCCCAGCTGCACGCTGCACTGAGCATTCATTTAGTAAGAAGTTTGGGTGGGTTTAATTAAGCCCCTTGCCAAGGTACAGCAATGTGTGGAAAGTGATGGAAGTGAAATGATGTGGATGAATCAAAGGAAGTTCAATATTCTTCTTTATGGTGTGACTGTAGTGGCCCCCTGGGCTGGTACGTGCGATTCTAGCGCTGTCCCCTGCAACATGGCAATGGAAATAAATTCTCTGTTTTCCTCCAACAGGCTTTTACCATCATGGACCAGAACAGGGACGGCTTTATTGACAAAGCAGACTTGAGAGACACATTTGCTGCACTAGGTAAACTGCTGGTAATGACTAAATACTTAAAAGCAGTGCAGTTTAAATTTCAAGCACATAAGAAAAGTTAGTGTTAGAATTACAGTGGGAGAACTAGTGCGATACACAGGAGGCAAAAGGAAGCCTGTTCAGCTTGATCTTCCTCCTTTCTGGTAGAAGTTGTCTTTCTGCATAGCTCCAGCTGGGAAGTCTCCTGAGCAGCCTCTTTCAGCAGCGAAAGGAAGGTCTCACTGGCGGGTGCAGCAGAGCTGGGGGGCTGGCAGCTCTCCAGAGGCACTGATCCATCCCTGCAACTGTTCCATAAAGAGCCCACCCAAGCAGGGGTCCATGCCAGGCATTTCTGATTTGCCTGTGAAGCCAGGCTTAACAGGCTGCACCTTTTTCATCTAGGAGCCATGCAATATCTACCAGTTAATGTTGTTGTCTTGCTCTGGCTGCCCCTCTGCCCACACAAAAGTAGGAGGACTTCATGTGAGGTTCTGTGCTGTTGTGCATTTCTGTGGGGCGGAATGTACATGTCGTGAGATGAGGTATTGTCCATTCCATGCACATCACAATCCTGATAATAGCAAGCAGATTAAAGCAAATCTTCCTAAGGAAAGGAAAAATCAGACTGCTCATTTTCCCAAAACTGGAGTTGTACCTTTGTTCAACATTTGAGGCTTCAACAGTGATGTAGGCATTTGGGTTTTGCCATCTGGATCTTATTAAAAAGAGTTTGATAAGAATCTTTAGTGTTCCCTGGGGTGGAATCAGACGCCAGCAGAGTCGGTGCAAAGAGCAGAAGCTCCTGAACTCTTTATTGCGACAATGAGGTTTGCAAACTTTGGCCTATAGCTACTGTTACCCTGAAGTATTTATTTCTTAAGGCCAAGTTCTGGGATCTTTCCTGTTCAGTGAAGCCCTTCAGCACCTATAAAGTACAGTCACAGCAGATCACTGCTCCATCTGAGTAGGGTTGCCAGGGTCTAAATTCTCATCAGTAGGACTGCACGAAGATGGGGAAGGGCTATGACTGCTCACCTCATCCATCTGCTCTCTACTCAGAAAGGCATCTCAGTATAGAGGAGGACAAAGACTGAGACCTTGGATTCACTCCAGTCACTTTGAACTCTGCTATATTAATATTGGTGAGGCCTGTATTTCACCTGAGGTAAAAACAAAAAGTAAGAAAGAAAAACAGTTTATTTGGAAGTGCCCCTTCTTTCGTCCACTCCTGGCCACGTCCCTGTTATTTATCCTTCTTACTCCTTCAGTCACCCTTTGATCTTAGAGCCAGCTCTGTCAATTTGTTTTACACTGGCGTATTCTGGAGTTGTGTTCTACCATGTTATTAGCAAAGTTGCTGAGCTCCCCAGTGGGAGGAGATGAATGGGGATCGTTTTTTGAAACACAATTTGTGATTTATTATGAAAAATGATCTCTGCTGCAGGTCGTTTGAATGTCAAGAATGAAGAGCTTGAAGACATGGTGAAGGAGGCGCCAGGTCCTATTAACTTCACTGTCTTCCTTACTATGTTTGGGGAAAAGCTGAAAGGTAAGTACCTTTGGGGGGTTGGAGAGGTATCTGTCAAACATCCTCAGCTCTGAAATATCTCAGCACCTTGCAAATTATAATAATGTATCCACAGAACAATGCTTAAAGGCAAGGAGTGATCTCCATTTTTGCAGACAGAGCTGAAGCATGAAAAGGCTAAGGGACGGTCCAGAGGACAATTCAAAGGGGTGATTTCAGCTTACATAAGCTAACATGAAAGTGGTAAGTTGAGGTCCAGAAAGTAATGAGATCACAACAGCCTGGAGCACAGTGCAGACGCGTTACTTGCTGTTGGTAGGTTCCTCGGCTCAAGTTTGTTGCTCATAATCACTGGTTTTAAAGTATTTTCAGTATTTCTACAAAAAGCTTTCTGCACTCTGTTGGCTCATGGTGTCAACGTGACCTCTGCATCATCCTTGAAGTTACAGGGCAAGGAGAAGCAACATGGCCTTCTCTCTTTTTCTGTATCAGTTGTAACCCGGTGGCCCAGCCTTGGCTTCACTTTGAGGTCAGTAGCGATTTTGCCATTGGACGAAGATTTCGCTGAATAACTCCTAAAGGATAAATTGGAACAGTTTAATCTCAGTGTGGGTGCAGTAAGGGATTTTGCCCGTTGCCACAGATTATATAGGGATCACTGTAGGGAGTCCAGAAAAGGTGGGTACTACGGTTGCTGTGGGAGTCAGTAGTTTAGTTGTGTCTCTTACACTGTTAATGGCCAGAAACTGCAAGAGAGGGAGTGTGAGGCCAAGGAAAACCTCCAGTCTTTTTCCTGTATGAAGCAGAGACAGGTGAAAGCCTTGACCTTCAAAGCAAGGTTGGGCTTAGCCAAGCACATTCCAGAAGTTTGTTGTGATAACTAATGCACAGAGAAATGGAAAAATCTGATCCTGTCTTCTTAAAAACATTTCTTGTATTGCTGCTGGACTCTGGATTTCTGTTGCTGAGCACAGTATCAGTGAAGAGGTTGGAACAGCAAGTAGAGAGGTCTGAAAGAATTAATGTGGCTAGTCCTTAACGAAACACACCATTGCTAAGGAGCACGGCAGGTCTGGCCAGTGCAAGAGGTGATGGAGAAGGCTGTAGGCTGACACTGAGGAGGGGGTTTGATGACCCAGACATTGATCTCTCTTGATCACAGTGGTGCTTCCACTTTTACATTCCCGATGTCACCTTGCAGGGTAGGTAGAGCCCTTCTCTATAATTTTCTTTCTGGGATACGTGACTATTTCTTGTGGGGTGTCCTGCTACCCGTTCCTCTCTATTTGTGACGCTTCTCATCACACAGAGCATGGAAATGAGCTCCTCTTCCTTTCCCCTCTGGTCCCTCACAATTGCTGAAGCTGGCAAAGAGTCTGGCCCTGCTGATTGTGTGGCCTCAAAGGCGAGCCAGCACAGGAAGGTGAATGGTGGAGCGAACCCCTCTTGTCTGCAGGTTTCCTCTTGGCTACTAACAGAGGAGGAGGGTTTTTTTTTAATTTCCATTTGGTGAAGGGAAAATCACAGCTGTGCTTGTCATGCCCTTCTGGTTGGGTTTGTCATGCAAAGGAAGCAGAGCCAGAAGACTGCACATTCCCAATCAAAACTAATTGGGATGAAGAGACTTTGTAGTGCAATTAGAAAGGGAGAAAGGGCTAGAGGAAGTGGATATGGCAATTTTGCAACACTCTTTATTAGCTAAGTACCACTCAGAGAATTTGGTGAAAGGTGCTTTCTAAGTAAAATTTGTTGTGCTATAATTGATTTCTGTCATAAAAGGGAAGCTGGGATTTTCAGGACGAGCTTTAGCTTTGTATATTGAGATTATGATGCCAGATGAACAGCTAACAAAACTGGGTTTATGTTAATGCCAACCACATGGAGCTGTTTCTACAGGGAGTCAGAATAATACAATTTGTACAGAAAACAGAGATGCCGCACATCAAAGAAACCACTTTATTTACCAGCTAATCAATAAAGAATGCCTGCTGCATTGCTTCTCTTCAAAGCCAAAGTCCAAGGATATGACAGAGTAGAAAATGTAAAACACAGTAAGGGGAAAAAACACACACCCCCCCCGCCCAGTAGTGGCTACTTAAAATGCAGACCTTTCCTCAGAGCTGGGAGATGGTTCTCTTCATGGGACAATCAGAAGACTCGTTAAATACCAACGCTCTTTGTATCGATCTTATATTAATTGTAGTTTGAATACACTGCCTTCAGCTTGGCAAAAACTTACCCATGGCCGGGGTGTGACAGGGAGGAGGCCATGTAGCCTGACATTGATTCACTGTTAGATCCACTAAGATGCTATTGCTAATCCTTGTGGAACCTTTCAGACAAAGAAAAGTGAGATGGCGTCAAGAGCGTGTGTAGTCATTAGAGCAGGGAACCTTGACCTGGCTCTGGTCTGCTTCTACCTCTGCCAAACTTTGAAACAAACTCTGAAACTGCAGTTCTGTGCGTTATTACCATTTTCTAATGACACTTTCAACATTCCAGTATCCCAAGAAGCTTCATTTGTCTGTTGGTCAGCCTACCTGCTTGTAAATTTGGGTTTCTATGGTTGTAACTAATGATTTGTGTTAGGCAGATGACCGTACTATTTTGAACTAGTGGGGGATCGTCAGAAGCAGAGTATGTAGTGTGTTCTTTGGTGCAGGGTGAAGCTGGCTGGAGGGAGCAGACTCAGAGCCTGGGCCATTGCAGAATAGTCACAAGCTCCAGCTGAGATTCAGGCACTGTGAAAGCTGGTCCCTGACCCGAATTTTTTCCAACATAAATAGATGGGACAGATAAATGGTGGAAGAAAAAGGAGATCATTACTATCGTTTTACTACTGGGAATAGAGGAGCAAGGAAATTAAAGGCATACCAAAAGTCTGTGGCCCAGCAGACAGCAGAGGCGAGATCCCAGAGCCATAGTCCACAGCTTTAAACCATCCTGTTTCTGCAAGTAACACTTAATGAAGAGATAGCTAAGTGGAAATACACCGAACCGAAGTGGGAATCACCATTTTACATTGATCATCCTGTTTCCATTGCATCCCACTGACATTCTGATTTTATGATGAGCTCCATTTCCTTTAGTGAGGGAAACAACCTCTTCTCTATATAATGCAGAACAAGTAACATCAAAAAATGTTTTTACAAGGAACGTACAGTCCAAGATTAAAGGAAGCCCGTGATGGAAACAGTTTGTTATATTTTCATTTCTGAAAGCCACTAATCCTCTGGGTACTGATATTGGAGACCAGTTCCTGGAAGTTTTCTCTCCTGCAGACATAGAATAGATATGAGTTATTATTTTTAAGCTTCTGAGCATTGAACTATTCACCTCTATTGTTTATCTGACATGACAAATGCTGCCAACTTAAGGAACCTTTGTCTTCAAGCCCACAACTGCAGAATTCTCCATTCTGCACTGTTTTCAAGTGAATGCAATTACTTAGTGAGTATTCGGCAGCTACAGAAATAAATCCAGGCTTCTAAATTATATTTCATTAATTTTAGGCACGGACCCAGAAGAAACCATTCTGAATGCTTTTAAGATTTTCGACCCAGAAGGAAAAGGCCACATAAAGGCAGACTAGTAAGTTTATTTCAAATCCTTTTAAAAGAATAATAGTAACAATAATAATATTAATAATTGCACAGGTTTAAAGAACTGCCTAAAAGCTATATTTTTCACAGCATTTTAAGAGACAGAGGAACTGTCACACAGAGAGAAATTTAGCTTTGGAAGCCAGAGTTAAAAGTCTGGACTATTGTATGAATGTGTTTGTATACCAAAAAAGAGATGTTATTGTCTTCAGATATTTACTGCAAGAGGCAATGGAAATATAATCATATGTAGGCCATTAGATAGCCTGTTTTGAAGGTCTGGATATAAATCATGACTCTTTGGAGATTAACTCCATATGTAAAATGAAAATGAATGGCTGGTGCCCACCTCTCAGAGTGCTGGACTAAAATGGGAATGCTCGGCCCCTCTTTAAAAAAGTGCTCCAGTTAATTAACTCTGGGACACGGTTTTAGGGAGGACATTGTCCTTGTTACGTCTTTACTCTTCGAGCCTTCTGCTTCCAGACAATAATGCACTATGAATTTCCACTAGATATGGAGGGAGCCAAATAATACTATTAATATGGCAATTATTGTCAATATGGCTATTTTTTTAAATAAGGAGGAAGGTCCTAATTTGTATTCATAACCTGTTACACCAACAAAGCAGTATAAGAGGACTTTAAGTGCTAATTGCACAAATGTAAATCTTCATTGCTCTGACAGAAGGGTGTATGGACCTGCTCTAGGTGTTCCTGCTCCAGATTGGGCTAAATGATCTTTCAAGGTCCCTTCCAATCCCTGATATTCTGTGATTCTGTGATTCTGTGATTCTGTAAACAGGTCTTCAGGTAAATAAGATAAATTACACCAAACCGGGGCGGTAGATGAGGAGGCTACAGATGAGGACCTATGGCTCCAGCTTTATGTGCCTAGATTATGCATATGCTTAGCTCTCTTGGTGAATTTAGGGTCTGTGTGTTTGCTGCAGCAGCCATTTCAAGTGGATTTTATATAGCATAGTACGTAAAGGACATTTATTAGGGAACCATGAGTTACAAAATTGTGTTTGCATGAAGGATTTCTGCAAATGTTGTGATATGGTAAATGAAAACTAAACCTGTTACCAGAACCTCTGAGGTGAGTTTTCTATGACATTATCTGCAATTATTGATGTTTCTAGTTAGAGTTAGTTGAAAATACGAATACTTCCTTCTGTTACCAATGTACTTCTCTGTGACAGCGGCACTTAATTCCCAGTGGGTATGGGAGCCTATTCCGGTAAGCAATGTGCAAAATAAAAGCAAAGAGACAGTCTTTTTACTAAAGAACATCTAAATTAATTAAAACCCAAGTGGATGTAGCAAGCAGCCAGAAGGAACAGAGGGTTAGCAGTCATCCTGGCTGGTTTGGGGTTAACGTTATCCAACAGCTTGGGAAGAACAGTTGGAGAAGTACACCAGAGATTCCAACAACCGGAATAGAATCTAGCTTGTTGCCAGATAGGCCAGGTCACACGGTAGTGAAACAACAGCCATGAAACACAACCTTCTGATAATACAACACCCATGAAATGTTCTATTTCCCACCGCTATCTGTAACAATATACTGCATACAAAATCTGCAGCTTGCCACCCTGTGTACAGTTCTACATTCCTTGGATGATGCTAGAAGCCAGTTGGAGTTTGGGGCAAATTAGGAATGCAGGATCACACTCCAAAATTAAGATGAGAGAGAAATACTTTTTATTTTTCCTTGATGGAAAAGGTCAACCTTGTCCCCACCCCCACTGCACTGCTAACGTTAGACAATTGGTTTAGTTCATCACCACAACAGAGCATAATGTTTACTTATTAGACCCCAGGGTAATGTTGATCATTACAGAACGAACCATTAAATCAATTCCCTGAATGTCTTTGAGGTTTAACTTCTATTCATATGCTTCCAAAATTTAGACATTTGAAGGTTATGAAATAATTTTCCTGTTGGCTCATGCAGCCGTTTCAATATGACAGTTAATGTTAATAAATAATATTTCTCCATATTAAAAAAATCCTGGAATGTTTCTCTCCAAAACCAGCCACATTGACCTTTTTTTTTAATCAGAACTTCTTTTTATGTTCATGGAGTTAACATCCTTCTGGGGAGTTTTATGTCTCTTCCCTCTGTGTGTTTTCACCTCTAGGCTGGAAATGACTCACTTAGTCCATCTGATGGTAGCTGGGATGGAGTCTTCTAACCTTTCCAGAAGCTCCAGGAGTTTATAACTTACTTCCAAATCCAATGACATACTTTATCTGCGTCACAACACCACACATAAAATCCTTCCTATAGCCTGATGTCATAAAGGGAACATGTTTTAGGTCAGATTCTCAGCGGGTGCAAACTGGCATTGCTGCCGGAAAGGTTACGTGATTCAGCCCTAAATGCTGTT
Source organism: Jacana jacana (assembly GCA_013400555.1). NCBI lineage: Eukaryota > Metazoa > Chordata > Aves > Charadriiformes > Jacanidae > Jacana > Jacana jacana. Next base: position 1,443,793 of record VZTM01040204.1, read on the forward strand.
CATTGGACAAAGCGAGTCGGGCCAACATCAACCATGTCTCCTGCTGACCTACACCAGCACAGCCTCCAGCAAGTGGGCCCAGGGAGCTGAGCTGCGTCCTGGGCCCCTGGAGATGAGTTTGGCTGAGCTGGGGAAGTTTCCGTCACAGCTGTAGGGTGCCGCTTTTTTCAATACACCTGGATTTCTCCACTGTAGAAAGGGCAAGTCCAGTGGAAAACAAAAACATCCCAGAGATTTCACAGATAATTGTAAAAATGTTTGGAAAATAGAGTAGTGCAACAAAGTAACTGTAGAAGGAAGAGATGTCAGCCAGGGCAAAGATAACATTGGGACTCCTACGTCAAGGCAAATAGATATTCTTTTTTGCCCAGAAGATTTTGATTTTCTTTTTTTATGGTTGTTTAAGAAGCAAATAGTTTTTAAAAGATGAAAACAAGAGACATGAAGAAAGAAGTGCGTAATCTCCAGCTTTGGAAATTGTGAGTGTTCATTCCCCATAAAATAAATAATGGAAAATGTGCACAAATCCTCAACTCAGCCCTCCCTTACGAGTGTGCCAGAGCCTACTGGGCTCTGCATCCCGAGAGTATAATTAGATATTTGATCTTTTTTCTCCCCCCTCTTGTGAAAAGAAGACACATAGTGCCCAGATCTCTCTTTAATTCAGACCTGTTTGGGATGAAGTTTATTTGTGACCTCTGACAAAATTGCTGCAAGTGCTTCCTTCTATTCGCTGAGATCTTTCCGGGGTCACGCTTCTCACTGAGGTTTGGTAATGCATGTGTGCTCATGAGAACGATCTCTCTGCTCTTGCACCCACTGACCATGTGAGAATTCCGCTTCAAAAAATGCAGCCACGTAACAAAAGGCCAGGAAAAGGAAACAGAAACAGCAATAGAAAGAGATGAAGAAAGACTTTGCTAAGTAAAGAGAATGGTGAAGTAATGCAGGAAAAATACACGCAGTAGCGTAAGCCCTGCCTGTAATGTCAGAGGGTGTCCCAAAATTTGTATGGGTATTTTCTCTCTTGGCCTTGCAGGCAAGATCCTTAGTCTCTACCCAAAAACGTCTTTTTTCAGTTTTCCCTTTCTGTCCTTCCAAATGAGCACTTCTCATCAACAAGAAAGTGGTTCAGAAGCGTAGATGCCTCCTGCAAACTGGGATATGTCTGTGTTGTAGCCTTTAACTGGAAAAAAAGCATATGTGTCAGAGATAGGAGAAGGTACAATTGTAGCTTTGCCATCCAAACTCCGCTTTTATCCGTGTCACTGTTTTCACCCGAGATGCATGGTCTCTGGGAGCAGAAAGGGAGGCTTCACTATTTTGCCTGAATATCTGCACCCCCAGTAGGTGAATTCTGCTCACAAAGAAGTGTCCCTGTGCAGGCACTGTTGCCACTATAGATAGTTTTAAATATTCACTTTAAAAAGGAGAAACGTCTGTTTCCAGAAGAGCACTCCCCACAACAAAGTCTTCAAAAAGGCAGCCTTTTAAAAAAACCCATCTACAAACTAAACCAGATTTCTGTACTTGTTTGAGTTTATGGGTTTGTACAGCAGACTGCTCAGCTGATCACAGGTTCACAGTCTGATCTAGAAAAAATCCTAATAACGTATAAATACCTCTGGTGTTAACAAAAGGAGACAACTCTGCCTCTTCAGTGTGAATGCAAACTCTTTGAGATTAATGTAGGAATTCTCCTACAGGAAGGGGGACATTATTAGTGCAAGTGAAAGGGATGTTTATGGGATACAATGAGTTCGTACCAGTGGACGTTCTAGCCCATTGTGCATGTACTGCCCTCGGCACATGAGTAACTGGGTGAAACATAAAGACATTTTATCGAAAGGGGTTATCCTAGAAACAGTAATCATTCTTCCTGGCACTTCTATTTACCTAGAAACTTAGGCAAAAAAATTACGCCCTCGACTGACTTCCCACAATGGGTTTGAAAACAGAGGGTAAATCAGCTGAGAGTCTGTCCCCAAAATACTCTCTTTGATGTAATTGCAGAGGATGCAGATTGTGTGTGGGATAAGCTCCTTGTTACAGTGCTGTAACTCCAGATCAAGACATTGTACCGTGAAATACAACAGGTCTCACACAGTTTCACAGTCTCCTCTGGGAATGACTGCATGCAAATAAAGGGCTTCTCAGATGATGATTTGGGGTAGCTGTTGGAGTTCTCTTTCAAGTCCTCTTTCTCATTTCATGCTCTATTCCTTTCATCCTCAGATTTTACAGAAAATATTCTCTCTTTTGGTTGGGTTAAGTGATCCAAACTTTAAATAGCAAGTGAGAAAACCTACCATTTTAGGTTAAGATGAGCATACAAAATTGCTGTATTTCAATTAGAGTAATAACCTTAAACAATTCTAAACCTCTGTAAAATGTCACAAAAGCAAAAGTAAGTTGGCAGAGCGAGGCATCGACACTGATGGGTGCCCACAGAAAATCTCTTACAATATCATGTAAGGATTAACAGCTCTAATTTATGCAGTCACACAGATTTTCTTTCATGCATCTTCAGGAGGGATCTTGCCATCTGAATTGTCATGTGCCATTATCACCCTCTAATCAGGTTATTTCGTTTTATTTGAACAGCATCAAAGAAATGCTTATGACACAGGCAGACCGGTTCAGTCAAGAAGAGGTAAGGACCTTCTCCTTTGCTCAAAATAGGGATCTCTCTCCAGCTACTACTCAGCAATGAGTATTTGCCTCTCTTTAAAGCCTGAATTCAGCTGAAATCCAGACTGAGAGAAGGCCGATGCCAGCTCTAGCAATTAGGAACAATTCAAAGCATCTCTTCTGAATAGCTCCATGGCTAAATCAAAGTCAAACAGATTCTTTGGACTCCCATCCAAGTGTAAGCGTGGCCTATCTCTCGCTGTTCTCTCCTATGGAGAGCTGGGCAATGAATTCACTGGAGTTCAAGTGGCTTTGGGTGGGGACTGTGATCTGGTTTCCATTTCTGTGGGAGTTATTTTGTTTGAAATCTGAAATGAGTTCTGAAATGAGGTACTGACTTTGTGGTTTGTGTGAGACTGAACATGGATTCTGCTGGCTGGGAGGAATTTAGAGGGACTTTATTTTCAGACGAGGAGATTGAGCGGAATTGGTTCACAGCAAGAACAGAATGGAGTGCAGACTCTAGTACGTTATTTAGCCGGGGCTTACCTGGATCTCAAGGAGAGCTCTTTGTGAGAGGGACCTCGTTGGGATTCCAGCAGGACCTCATTAACTACTTGTGTCCTAATTATGTTTCAGTTTACCAGGGCTAAGAAATATTTCCTATAGTGGTTAATGGATCAAGGCAGAAGGGAGCTGAACTGGCTTGAGAATGAAATGCAGGTTCCTGTGCCCCAGTCCTACGCTTGTAACACTTATCTCCCCTTTGCTTGGCAGATCAACCAGATGTTTGCTGCTTTCCCTCCAGATGTCTCTGGTAATCTTGACTATAAGAACCTCTGTTACGTTATCACCCATGGGGAGGAGAAAGACTAAGAAGAAAGAGATGAGCTTCTCCTGTCATGATGCACCAAGTTATTTCGTAATAGTTTTGTGTGAAAGAGCTAAGCATCCAGTATGTGAAGCCATGTGGTCATCAGGAGAGAACCAATAAAACAATTGAAATGAGATTAAAGTTATTTAATGCTCCTGTTTTTATAAAAGATGAAAATACCAATTTTGTGAGGTTTTTCCCATCTTTTTTTTTTTTCTGTCAGTGGTTTGAAATGGAATTTTCTTGATGAACTGGTGCTTTCGTGATTTATTGACAAACCTAATGTTCACCAGATGGTCCATCGGGCACTGTAGTGTTTCTTAACCTCTTGTCTTTTATACATAAACTCCATGTGTTAATTGAGAAATCCTCTAACTTATTGCACCAGGAAGAGTATTTGGTAAATAGAATTCTGTTCCATTTCACAGCCCCTAGCAATGAAAGTGTAAATAAAACAATCTTAAGCTCTTGTGAATATGCAATATGCCCTCTCTGTCTCAGTGATGTGGCCAGTTTCATAAGCCATTTGACTAATTTTCTTTGCTGCAAAGGCACAGAAATAGTGGAATAGTGGCTATTTTTCTCATGGTAAAATTTACCTCAGCATGCTTAGAAACCAGCACTAACAATTTTCCCTCTTCAGAAGTACCTTTATGACACGTAGGAGGTTGTCCATGAAAGAACAATAACGCCTCGTCTTCCACCCAGGCACATGCCAGAAGGATGTCTTTTGCCAAAGATTGTCGAAAGCCTAAGGACAAAGGCAAGAAAAGAAGTCAGAAACTGTAGCCCAGGGTTACACATAAAAGCAAACTACCTCTCACTTTTATAATCCAAGATCAGCATGGTTACTAAATTGGGCCACAGTTTCTTGTATTTGGACTTCTAGGAATTGGACATATTCTGCCTATGTGGAATATTGCACGAATACTTCCTGCGTGGGAGTCAGGAGGAGGCTGCAGCCAAAGTAAAACAAGCTTCTGCTGTTTTAACAACTAATGAAAATGGTTTCCTTTTGCATCAGTCTTGTTGGCACCACAGTCCCGCAGACATGGAGAGGAAGTAACACGCCACTTTTCTGTTTCCATCTTAGTCTTTGTAGAAGGAGAACTTGAGGGCAAGGTGTCAAATCCTGCCCCCATCAGGAGGGGCAGAAATAACACCAAGAAGCTTTAGCATTTGCACAGTTTGGGGATGTGGCATTCATCCCCACCTGCATTTTCTGTTGTTCCAGCAAAACCCTATGCTCAGTGCATTTCAGAAATAGAGAACAACTGGAATGAGAAGGCTCTTAGCAGACACAAAGCTGACATGATGAATCTCACCCCTGTGTCCAGAACCACTGAGCATATTCCTGTGACAGCAGTGGTTTTCTAGTATAAAGGAGATGAATCCCAGTGGTGTCTACGAGTAATATTAGTAGACACAGCTAGAAGCAAAATTCGGCCCTTTCTTGCATCAATCCTGCTGAAGATGTGGAGAGGGCTTTAGCACTTCTTGCCATAGGTTCCTGTGTCATTTGGAACAATTACATGGTCACCCAAACCCATCTCCCCCAACAAGGTGTGTGGCTTGACTGGGCTCCGGGGACTGGTAAACCCTCATGCAACGCAAGACTCCACGTGATCTCTTTCTCCACCTTGTGGCTTATTCACCAGAAGCTGAGCTTTCCTGCACAAGCACAGTTCTTCCTCAGCTTCACAACATGGATCTCTTCTCCCCAGAAAGTGTTTTGTTTCATAGGTATATGACCACTGCTTATGGGATGTGGTTGTCAGTAGGCAAAGGGAGGTCACAGAGGTAGAGGATTTTTGGTGGCACAACAGAAAAGGCAATTTATGAGCTTCTCCTTTTGGGCTCTTGTGCAGACCCAAACAAGTGACAGCACTTCCTGCCAAGGAACAGAGCTGCGTACGGGAGAGGGCTGCAAGGCGGCTGTTTCATTTCCAGACTTCATTTGCAGATGCTTGAGTGGTGAGTCTGGAAAATGCTGTAAGGTACAAGCACACGTGCAGTCTGCCCTGTATGAGCTCCACAAAATCACATACCCAACCAAAGGGGTCCTGCCTGTTCCACTGAGATGAGCTAGAGTCACTCAGGCATCAGGTTTTGCAGGATGAGACTGAAGACTGGACAAAGCAACGTGCAGGCTTATCTCTAGAGAGGTTCATTTGTCCTTATGCAAACTGGTAGGCAAAAACCTTTGAGGATAAATCCTGAAAGATGAGGTCATGCTTTCCCATCAAAGCATATGCATTTTTTGATGGGTCCTTTTTCACCTGTTACTGCCTAATTACATGACTTCTTCAAGGGCAGCTCTATGGCATTTTAGGCTGATGGAAGTCTGGTCTGAGCTGTTGTACATTCCCCCCCTCCCCCTGTCTGCACCCTATCCCTTCTTCCCTCAGCACGAGAGCTCACACGCATCAGGTGCTGACTGAGAAGAACCATCCTTGCTCTTAAGTCCCATCAGCTCCCTAAATTTTCTTGCCTGTCTACAGCTGTGAGGGCCCTGAGTGCACTTATAGGTCTTAACAGCCCTGACAATTCTCACCTGCAACCTCCACCCACACCTGCTGTCTGTGGGCTCAAGAGCTCCATTTAAGCTCAGCCCAGGGCCTTTAGACCTTTTTTGAGCTCATGAATTTATACTGCTCCTTGGGACTTCTGTATCACGGTGGACCTGCGTAGCAATTGCTGAACCACATATGACTCTAGGAGCTGTCACTGGATGTAGCCCTCACCTGCAGCTTGAATTTCAACTTGATCCTGGACCTGCCTCATCATCACAGACTTTCCTAATGATCTGAACTCTTGAACCTGACTACTACCTGTGCATGCCTTGCTTGGATATTAGTGAGGCCACTTTCCTGCTGGCCACATTATCATGCTCTGATGCAGGCTCCTTGTCCCTTAGGGAGCAAGCTGTTTCCTAACAGCTGCAGATGGGGCAGGAGTACAGAGCTTTGGGGAGGATAGGGAAAAAAGGACCACCTTATTGAAGATTAGGTTGAGCTAGGCTTTGTCTAGATAAAGAATTTGTTTTGGAGCAATGCAGTTCAGTAGCAAATCACTTGATCGCCCCTGCTTACCTTGAGCAACCTACATAGCTTTTCTGGAGGAACCTGCAGAAGGTCTGCTTGAAAATTTGGTCCAAATTCCCATCAGTTCTCGATGGGGACCAACCTGGGGTGCAGGCTGTTAGGTCCTCCAGCAGCTACCAAAGGTCCATGCACCACCAGAGTGCTCTCAACTACCTAGGGCTCTCATGGCTCTCTGAGGTGCTTCATGGGCTATATAAACCCAAGTTCCATGTGACCCAACCTATTTGGCTTCAGGTTTTTTGTAGTTCTGCTGCTCCTTCCTCACGTTTCTGTTTGCTCAAAATCCACTTCTCCCTTTTCCCCCCCAGTCTGTTGCCCAGAATCGCTGCTCTTCAAAGGGAGTGCAGCAGGCATGTGCCTATTACAGAGGGCTTGGAGAGATCTTTGGGCTCGGCCAAAGGTCATTTGGATTTCTATACCTTGGGCTCTTGGACCATCATGCAATTTGGAGCTGAAATTCTCCCCTTCTATAAGGGGGAAGGACAAATGTTTAGATAAATATAATAACAATATTACAGGCTTGTTCTAGGAATCTGTCTCAATCCCAGTTTCATTTCAATCTCCACTTTCATTGGGGGATCTACAGCAGTGCTTATGGGCTTTGGATGCAGATTCAAGTAACTGAAGGCAACAAAGAGCTGAGGTTAATTCCACAAAAACAGATTCTCACCAAGCATCATTAAAATGATCAGATGGGAATTGAACTTGCATGAACCCCGGCAGTTGCTCTTTAGTGTCAGCCCTTTCACAAACAATTACTGTTTGGAGGGGAAAAAACAAAGAAGCAGTGTAGAACTGATAATGTGTTTTATTAACTCTTAAATGTTTAATCCTGTAAACCTTTGTGAAACCTTGTCATAAAAGGCAGAGAAAGGTTCTCGGGAGTTTCCCCCAGCTTGTTGTTCTGCTTGGAGGCAGAATCGTTGTTGGAAATGTTTTTCTGACCTGTCTAAACTTTCTAGGTAGCCTCAAGTCCAAAACTAGTGATATTTATGCATTTTTTTTTCCCACCACCATCTAACCTAAATCTTTCTGTCTGCAAATTAAGCCAATTTCATCCTTTGCATCCTCTTTGTAATGAGCATTAGCACACTGAGAGTCTGTGTAGCTTTCCTTTTTCCAACATTCTTTTCCCAACTTTTCCTCTCGGCAATCTTTTCTACACTTCTAATTCTTCTTGCTCTCTTTAGGATTACCTTAAATTTGTACATATTTTTCTTAAAGCATGGTATGCCAACTTGGACACAAAATTCCAGCACCAGCCAGAGTGGAATAATTATTTCAGGGGTTGGTTATCTGTAAAAAAAACAAACAAAGCAAAAAAAACCCTGTGATTCAGCAGTAGCGAAGGTTATGTGTGTTTCTAGGCGATGTGGGTAAAAGTTCGTTCCAGTCCTCTCTCTGCCTTAATAATTGATTCCTTCTGATCCCCCTGTAGCCAATTCTATCCCAGAAACTTCCTTACATCTGATTCCCCTCTGCCTCTGTTACCTTGGTAATAAGCCAGCACAAGTTATCTAAGGACATACCTTAAATTTGCACTAAGATTAAAAAGGTGCAGATTGTCTGAAGTATGACTTTTCTGTGTGAAAATACAATGTCGGTACTGTTTAATGTTTTGATGAATGACTTGGATGATGGGGCTGGGTACAATGAATCCATAGTTTTCCCAGTGGTGTCCATTCCAAGATGAAAGGCAGTAGGCACATATTGAAATATAGGAAATTACATTTAAACTTTTACACTGCGATGGTGGTCAAATACTGGAACAGGTTGCTCAGGTTGTGGAATCTCTGTCACTGGAGATATCCCAAACCCAACTGGATTCAGTCCTGGGAAACTTGCTGTAGCCAACACTGGTCTGAGTGGGAGGTTTGGTCCAGACTATCTCCAGAGGTGCCTTCCAGCTTCAATGGTGCTGTGGTGTTACAAGCAGCAACGCTGTTAATACAGCCCCAACAACACTTGCATTTTACAGGGCTGACATATGATCAGGCTGTGCTGCAGTTTGAACCTCACATCCTTTCCTGAGGAACTACAGCCTAAACAATTACTCTAAAAATTTTACTGGTGTCTTTCTTCTCACATGTAACGATCTCCACTGATCTTTAATTCCTTCTTGCTGATTTTCTATTGCCCCTTCAATTCAAGGCTGTTCTGAATTCTGTACTTGTCCTCCAAACTCCACATAAGTTGCCTTAGCTTACTGTCCATTGTCCACAAATTTTATATGTTTTCTGTTTTGCCCTCCAAATTGTTAATATTGAACAGTATCTGACCCTAAGACAGCCTTCTCCTCTTCCTTGGCATCCTTGAAATGCCTTCTCGGCATGTTGATGCTATGCAGAACCCTCTGTACTGCTGCAGTACCTGACATCCCTTGTCTTCAACAGCTATTATGCCCTTTTCAAAGCTCATGACTTAAGAAGGCATGAGAGGGGTTTTGCATTCAAGGAGCCAGGCTTCAGATCCTTGAGGCACATGTGTGCAGTATTTGAAAGAATAGTTTTCTGATGTCAAAACCTGGAAATGTTTGTTGGAGTTGGATAACCTGGGGGATTCTCGTGTGTATTGACTTAACTTTGGCCACTTGAATCTAGCGTATGGTGTATCTAGTATAAGGAGGCTTATCTCTGCAGGACTTCTCTACAGTGATTGAAAGGAAAGAGGTCCTTGAATAGGCATTTCAGGGCACTTAAGTTCATCTCTCCTCTGATTCAGCCTCTGAGCATCTGTCTGACTTGGCTAATTATAAAGCAGGGGCCTCAGAATGCTAACTCAGGTATTTAAGGTCAAGCATGGCAATACCTTCTTGAGTTCTTATCTGGGAAAATATTACCATTTGGTACTGTCCCTTTCAATTTAAAAGATTGCTTAATGTGTCTTTTGACCTGAGGAACATCGATATTTTTGCAAAATATACTAGCAAGCTTGGTGCTTGGTCAGCTGCTTCGGCAGGAGTACGGAGCTCAGGTGCCAGGCCAGGCAGGAAGTTTTGTTACAGTGATTAGAAGACAGTAGCTGTGCTTTTTCAGGGTGAGACCTTATGTGAAGGGAAACCCAAACAGCCAGAGGACTGAAAGAAAAAACAGACATTGAGATGCTGGAGTGGGTGCAGAGAAGGGCAATGAAGCTGGTGAGGGGTCTTGAGAATAAGTCTTATGAGGAGCAGTCGAGGGAGCTGGGGATATTTAGCCTGGAGAAAAGGAGGCTGAGGGGAGACCTCATTCTTTTCAACCCCCCAAGAGGAGGGTGTAGCTGGGGTGGCAGGGGCACAGGTCGGTCTCTTCTCCCAAGTCACAGGTGATGGGACAAAAAGAAATGGCCCTGAGTTGCACCAGAGGTTCAGGTTGGATATAAGGAAAAATTTTTATACTGAAAGGGTTATTAAGCATTGGAATGGGCTGCACAGGGCAGTGGCTGAGGCACCATCCTTGGGGGTATTTAAAAGATAAGTTGACATAGTGCTTACAGACATGATTTAGTGATGTTTTTTATCAGTTAGGTTGATGGTTGGACTTAACGATCTTAAAGGTCCCCTTCAACCCAGGCAATTCTATGATTCAATTAACTGTCTTGGCTGAGGTCACAGCGCAAGTAGGTAGAGTCAGGATCAGCGAGGTCTTCTGTTGACCATTGGCTACATCACTGTTCCAGATGCTGGTCCTGCAGCATCTGACTCCCAAAAATCTCCTGGTAGGCTTGGTCAGGTATTTGCTATAGTTGTTAGAGCTTCTCTGTTTGTTTTTTTGTTTTTAGTACCGGAGAGCATAAAAACCAGCCATCTTTGAAGAAGAGGTATGGTTATTTGCATAGTTGTGAATGCTACTCATCCAGCTCAAGCAGCAACCATATACCTGTAGAGCACAGGGGTGAAGCTTGGTCCTCCTTCAGCTGACCTGCAGGGAGTTGCTGAAAGCCTTTTGACTCAAGCTTTGTATAAGGTTTGGCTTCCTCCATGAACCACACTGAAAACTGGTGTTGCTCAGTGTGTCATGGGCTCATATGGTTCAGAAAGAAGTTGCTTCACAGAAACACGGAGAGGATGGCAGGTAACTTCTACCTTGAAGGTGCCACCACCGCTGTGATGAGTAGAAGGTTCATTACCAGAGAGAATGGGGTTGGCGGCTTCCAACAGGCTACAAAAAGATAAATAGCCACAAATTTATTAGTAAGCTACTGCTTTTAAGCTATTAGATGTAAAAACGATGCAGTTTAAGTAGCAGCCAGAAAGTTATTTGTAGAGCGGGAATCAGCTGGTTTCAGCAAGGATCTCTGCCCTTCCAACTGGGCTGAGGGTGTAAAGGCTGTAACAGAACTTAATACTTGGAAAAATAATACTGGTGTGAATCAAGTGCTGAAGCAAGTATCCATATTTTGTCTGGAATTCAGAAAAGCCTTAAGGAAATATTAGTGATTCCTTTTCAAATTGGTGTTACAGTTCGCCCAAGTTTGTGCAAGCAGCAGCAGGCAGGTAGTGCTGAAACACTGTGTGCTGCCCTGTTTTTCCTGGAAAAGATGGAGGAGTTTAGTTTTGCTCTTGGGTTAAACACACAAGCGTGCTAGCCTCTCATGGCAGTCTTGGCTAAGCATGAGGAACTAAGCTTTCCCTCAGCTGTGGCCTTGCTCTGCAAATGGCAGCAGGGTCTTGCCTTCCCTATGAGGTGAGGCCAGCTCTTCAGGGGCCTTCCCCCAGCAGGGCTGACACCTAGAACCTTCCCTGACCTCTGAGGGGCCAGGAGGGTGGCTCTGATTGCTCCTCCAGCCCCACAGATGTGGGAGTTTAACAGTAACGAGCTCTACTTTGCCTTCAGGAGCCATCTCCAGAGGAAGGGCAGAAAGAGAGGTTGCTGGGCTCAGTCATGGAAGCTGCTCTGGACTCACGCAGAGCCTGGCTCCCACACAGCCAGCGTGGAGGCGAGGCCCAGCCCTGGCATGCCAAGGTAAGCTGGTTGTTTTTTCCAAGCAGCATATTAATGAGGGTGTTTGAGGCCTCATATCAACTCGGGGTTTGTGCCTGGGGAACCGGTTCTTTGGGGGAGGCGGGATGGGGAGGCTGTGGGGCTTTTCTTGTTTTGTTTTGTCTTACCTTGGCTGTGAATGACTTTCAGTGCCCTGTTTAGTCAGCTGTGTCTGATTATATACACTAACCCCCTGGCTTTTCATATAACACATAAAGCTTATCACCTTTTCCCAGCCACTACAACGCAGTGTACTCATTAAAGCACCCCTCAGTCGCTGAAAAAACAATCGCCTGCTTTTAGCATTAAAGATCTCCTGTGTTTTGTGGCTGCTGCTATCGGTGAAGCCCCAGGGACCAAGGCGCTGGGCAGTGTGCTTCCACTGGCAGGGTCTGGCTGGGTTGCCTCTCCACATACCTGGATAACAGAGCAAACTTTTAATCCTGTTTTTTCCGGATTGTTCCCTCTAGTTATGTTTTAATGGCAAGGTTAAAACAGCAGAGAAAAATGGAGTTGAGTGCCTCAAAGCCTCTCTGTCAGTGAATCTCCACGTTAGAACTGGGACAAAAATAGGAGGCCTTAGCCTGTTTAACTGCTGTGGGTATTTGTGGTGTCTTGTTGAAGTGCTTAAGTGAGGAATTGGGGGGCTGGTGCTTTCTTTGTAGTCAGTCTAGTGAGGTATGGCTCAGAGGACACTTTATACCTCTGAAGTGAGGAACTAGGTCTGAAGTGTCCCCTGAAGGTGACACACCTCCTGTCATGATCACTATCTTAGTTGGTAGCTACATTCACCAATGAATTTGGGTAACTTGAATGTATCCAGTTATTGAAAACTCTTCCAGCTCACTGCTCCTTGCAAGTACCAAGGTGTGTATCTTTTGCTTTAGATTAAAAAGCAAGCCCCAGTGCTCTGGGGCAGCACAGGTCTGCAGGTCTGGCTGTGAGGAAGTGCTAGTCAGCCCTCCTGGCCCACAACAGCCCTGTTGGCTCCTCTTGGGCTAGAAAGGTGTGGACAGGGGGAATGTTTTGGGATTTGGGAGCACCTCGTGGAGAAGTGGTTGAGTTTAAGTGGAGCTTCAACTGCCTTTTGCAAAGGCAAGAGCAGATGTTCCCAATAAAAGTTTGGCTCCTTAGATGTGGGTGCTTGGCTGATAACAAACAGCATGAGCGGGCCCTGTGCTATTAGACAAGTAATGAACTCTGGTGTGGATTCTCTTATGTCTAATAAGTGCTTTACTTCACCGGGGCTCTTAAGCGCATCTTCATCCTTTATGCAGCTGCCTATACTGCGAAACCCACAGGAACTTCATATCTTTGAAACCTCTCCCACTCTGTCAGGCTTGGCTGAAGTTTGCATGTGGTTATTAGAGCAGAGGACAGGCAAGCACATGTTTTATTATTCTATATCCCCCCCAGTGTGCTTTTTAATGTGTGTGCATATATACTGCCGCTCCTGAATCAATTTCATGTTGAATCCTCGGTTTAGTTTAATTTAACTGGCGGAGATGGGAACTTGGAGGCTTTCTTTTCTTTTTCTTCCGAGTTGTTTCCATCTACTGTTTTATGAATTATTCCATTGCTCAATAATGGGAGGTGGAAAATGAAATCACAAGATCATCTTTTAAAGGATGTTAATGACCATGAATGTAACCAATATAGTTAATAACAGTGCAGGCAGAGATGGAAGACTGTTTTCTTCTTTTGAATGAAGGCCAACATAGCTTTCTGATTATCCCTTCTAGAGAGGGATCTGGATATTAAGGGATAAGTCATGCTAAGTATTTCCTTCTTAGGCTCTTTGTTCATTTATGCCTACTGTTTTTTGTCATCTTTAAAGGTGTTGTTTATCCTGGTTTGAATTACTTTAAAACAAATGAGTCTTAAATAACAGCTCTTGAATCCATGGAGATGTTTACTAAATCATATTGATTAAAGGCATAAGCTTTTTCTTTAAGAAGCATTCTGTAACAAAAGTAATAATTATTCTTAATTTGAAGTGTGAAAAGGAGGAATGAAGACTCCAGACTTCAGAAGGATCTACTTGATGGAAGATCTAGAATGTATTCAGTTTTCTTGTACTTTCCTGAGTTAAACTTAGAAATTTGGAGGCTCAACAATGAAGCACCATGTCACAGATCCCAGCATGGAGTTCCTAGGAAGAAAAAAAAGTATTGTTTCCTTTCTATAGAAACCAAAAATCAGCAGAAAAAAAACCCAACTCAACATTTTAACCTTGGAGCAATAAAAAGATAAGGAAATATTGGACAGGGAGAAACCAAGCCCTTTAGGCTAATGAGCCTGTTGCCTCTAGGTTTATCTGGGCTCCACCTCTCTGCTTAGTCACTGTGTTCTTCAGCCGCATCCTCCAGTCTAGCTGCCTCTTAACCTCATTAATACTTTGCTTTGATGGTCTTAAGTTCTTGACAATTTATTCCAGATGTTTGCTACTTTGAGTGAAATAGATTTCCCAAATTTCCTGTTTACTCTTAATGCCTTTTGTCTTTTTTTTCTTTGAAAGTGTGACAATTTTTTTAACCTCTTGGCAATCCAGACATGTTAGTTCACTGTTCCACTCCCTATTCCTCCCAGCATCTCCTAAAGTCTGGGCTGTCTTCCTTAGAACGGCTGCTCCTTTCTGTTGTCTTGTAAGGTAATGCTGTCCTTTTGCACCTTCCGTAATACTGCACACATGAAATTCTGAACTCTAAAGTTTTTTAGGTGTGTGGGTTTTGGGGGGTTTGTTTTGGTTTTCCACCCTTGCCCCCCATGGGTACACACAGGAGAGGAAGAAAACTGGGCGGGTGGGGGGAATAATCCTCCTTTTTGACACACTCCAAACCAGATGTTCTTCAAACATGGGTTTGCCCATGTTGCTTGTTCCATCTGGTGTTTTTTGTGAGTGAATCACCTGGAGAGCTTTGAGTAAATGTAATAGGCTGGCATCTCCTTGTCGAGCTGCTCAAGATGCAAAAGTTGGTCTGCTCTTAATGGCTTTGACGCAACCCCTGATGGGGTGAGTGCAGTTGGAGCAGCACAGCTGACCTGGGAATGGCTGTGCTGTTGGAAGTTCCCGTTATAGTAATAAAAATGTGTCCAATTTAAAGTGGTTGTATGGTTTTAATTATTCTGTTGTTTTCTTTAAAAATAAAACCCAAAACAAAACTTTAAGCGAACCAGTTCTTCAAGTACAAAAGCTGGGTCTAGATGAGGCCTTAGGCCTCAGTCTTGCAAACACTTTCACAGGTGCTTAACTTTACCACTATGAGTAATCCTATTGATTTTAAATGGCACTACTTAGGCAATAAAGCATGGATATGTATGATCTGGGGCTTACCATGGGGTATATCAGAAGCCACTCTTCTGAAATTAATGATTACATGGGTGGAAGAGGAGTGTCCAGCCCAGGGTTAAGTTAAAATTAATAGTACTTTTGCCTGAAGGCTTCCTTTTGAAGTATTTACCTGTCTTGTCTGCTCTTCCAAGTGCATTATCTTGAAGGCCATTCACTTTTTTGTTTGGTGACTCTTGTAACTATGTCCTTCAAAATAAATATTCAGGTAGTACTTGGTGTATCATGGCTTTCTATCTCATGGCTGTTTGTAACCTTCCATTGAGGTTATTCCCAGTGTCAGTGCCTCTACAATATCACTTCCTGGTGCCCGGCACTGGGTGAACTCAGGCTGCAGCTTTCCAGCCTCTAGATCTTTCTTTTTTCTGTCCAGTTGCCTATTTTCATGAAACTTGTAGCAATTTGACAGCTCTCAAACTCCTGCCCCTTGATCAAATTGAGCTGAAAGCAGCAATTCATTCAAAAGTTATTAGAGATGCGTGCTCATGCACACCATGATCATATATGCATTATTTTTGAAGGAAGTCAGGCAGAAAAAATAAAAAGTGATTTGATTAGAGATAGATGCATTATAATGTTTCATGAGCTTGAAAAAATGACTTTACTTTATGGCTGGTCATACAAATATGCTTTATTCTGACTCATCTCTCGCTTTCTTTGACAAAAACAGGCATAAGGCTACTTTTTATGCAAAATATAGATGAACGAAGCATTTTGGGAGTCTTGCAAGAAAAATTCCCCTCTCAGTATTTCAACAACATAAGTAGGTTTGGCACTGGGCCTGAGAGACCTGTGCCTGTTGCCACCACAGTGGGTGAGTCATTTCTGCTCAGGTGTTTGCTGGAGAAGGAAACCTTTGAGTTCTGCTTAGTTAGAGAACTACTTAGGGGAAACAGCCCTGTAGTGTTAAAGCACCAGGAATCTGACATCATATCCAACTTTGTCCCAGCTGGCTGTGCAGCAGAACGTTGAAGGGAAAGAGTATTTTATTTATTGCAGTCCCTTTTCCCCTTTAAAGGGGCAAACCCTTGCATTTTAATTTAAAGAATTTCAAAATAGAAAAATACAATAAAAAACCCCAAACAAACACAAGCCCTGGTACTGAGGTCGAGAACATCTAAACTCGGCTGGAGTGAGTAGGGAAGGAATGTTCAAAATAAAAATGGCTGGAGTACCTGCATGTTGCACAGCATATTTTGTGTTACAAGTCCAGCTCTCTAAGAGTGAGTGCTATTAATGCAGCAGTTGTGCTGTGACACTTGTGTAGGAAACGTGACAGCTTTGGCTGACAAGAACCAAAATGGTGAGTTTTGCAGCAGTTGTGGCAGAATTTCCATTGAGCTCTGTGGGAGCTGGAGTGGTAGCTCTCAGTTGAATCCCTCTGTCTGGCAGCGAGTCACAGGATGTGCTCAGGAATCAAAGGTGGGATGTAGGACATCAGGTGGAGACTGAGAATGCCCAAGTCTCTCACCAGTTTAATGAACCCTTGAACAAGTCATGTTGCTTTGCACTTGCACATCTCGTTCTCCTTGGATTAGTCCTGGCACTTTGTTGGGATTCTGGACACCATACTGGTGGGTGCTTTGCAGAAGGACTCTTCAAGACCCACGGAAGTTAGGTGGTAGATGCTGCTAACTTGCATGTCTATTGTTGTTTCTTAGGCTGTGTGGAACTGCCTCATTCAAACCCAGGCTGTATGTTAAGTTCATAGGACCAATGTCAAAAATCCAAGCTTTGGGATTTTGGGTCTAGGAAAGCAACATCTTTGCTGATGCTGTTTTTTACCTGCTGTTAAGCAGCATGTACTGCCAGTCTCATTATCTGGAAGGGGATCAGAGTTACAGGTAGTTTTCTTCCTTCCTATGGGATGCAAGGCCGGACTTTAGAGTGCACCCAGAAATCTTGCACTTTCCCCAGTGAAAGAGGTGAGGATCCAGCCCGAGGGGCTGCTGCCACTGGCCTTACTCCTTCTAAGTATTGTTCTTGGGGCACTTGCACTGCTACTGCCAGAACTTGAGGCTCCAGCTCAGGTCCTGCTGATGCTATTGCTGGCTCAGATGCCTCTTTTGCAGCTCTCTGGTTAGACAGTTGTTAGCTGCAAACCCGGGGTATGGAAGATTGGTCACTACATGTCTGAATTTCTAGTCTCCTCTTTCTCTTCATTTGCTATTTACCGTTTTGGAGATAAGCATAAAGAGAGACATGCTGGGCAGAGATAATGTTAACTCTGATCCAAAAGGTGTTCTGTCGATCACAGTCTTTGATTAGATTGGTGTTGTGTGTCCACATGAGGCCAAACCAATGAATCTGGATTTGAAGGCACTAACAGCTTGTGAAGAGAGCTAGTGGTACTGGAGCTGGGATGGAGAAATGTTTTTGCAGTTGTCGGAGCCATGCAGCTGTTCTAGATTTATTTTTTTATTTATTTTATATTTTTTTGCTGTGAGCCCACAAAATAGTCCATCTCCTTTTCATAGCAAGATGCTCCGCAGGTTCTGTCTGCAAGGGACAGTATCAGCCAACATCTTCTACACAGGACCTTCCTCTATTGCGTGTCATTTGGCAAAACAACAGAGTAGAATATTTAATGAAGAAATGTTGGTTACAAAATACCCATAATGGACTTTTAAACACATTGAATTTGCTAATATTTTTCTTTATAGCTCTTGTGTCTCGAAGCCCCAGCTGTGATCAGGGCCTTGTTTTGTGAGATGTTATGCAAATGCATATTTTATACAAACAGAATGATGCAAGCACTTGGAAAACTTTATAATCAAAGCGGAAAAAGGGTAAGAGGGGAAAGAAAAACACATGGAGTGGCGTCTTCGGGGTCGTGTGGCTGGTCCACTGGCAAAGGCAGGAAGAGCAGTGGGTCTCCTTGCCTGCCATGATGGCATCGTGTCTCTTCTAAAACACCCGTGGGCTTTCCTAGTGCTCCCCGGCCTCCTGTAAGCTCTGTCACAGAGCTGGAACACTAAGTGGGTTTAGCTAATTCAATTTAACCTTTGTTTGTCGAGCTGCTTTCATATCCAGAGCCGTGTGGCTGCTCCATGTTGCTGGGAAGTGAGCTGGGTTTGTTTCCAGAGAGGAAATGGAGCACGGCGGAGCTGCCCTTAGAGCAGGGCTGGGATGCTGCGCTGAGCCATGGACAGGCCATCCGGAGAACAACTTGTGGTCAGAAACCAGGCAAACCGGTTTTAAACCGTGTCCAAGTTCTCGAGCCAGGCAACTAAATATTTTTGAAGCTTATTAAATTAACCAGTTAGACCAAGGCAATATACAAGGTGTACAGGCCAAAGAAAGCATTGTGGGTGTAACTTTCTGAGGAGAATTATAGTTGCTGCTGATGGTGGTGTTACAGTAAATGTTGTGTCAGTGTTTCCATTATTGGTCTCTTCCCCCCTCCTTCCATCAGTTATTCTAGGGCTGTGTGAAGGCTTGCACTTCATGAAAAGGTTTTCATGTGCTGCAAAATGTAATGTGAAACCACTGAATCTCTGTTGCTCAAAGAATCTGCACTGTTTGTACATGAAGGAGCAACCTTCAAATTGGGATCTGATGCTCATGCTGAGTGCCCAAAATTCTGGGGGAGTTCAGCTCGCACTTGATTTCTCCCTCCTGTGAAAAGTATTCACTTTGGTTCCTGTTTAGCACTGAAGAGATGACAAATCTTTGAGTTGGGTACCCTTCTGGGGTTCATATCTGCTGATAAAAACAGCTTTGCTGTGTTTCTGATTTGTCTTGCTTTCCAATTTGTGTTACACTTCCATGTAGGGACACTGTGATCGAGAGCAAGATGCTATACAAGATGCCAGCCTTACTGCAAAGACCTTCTGTTTCCGAGTAAGTTTTGTATCTCACCCCACACAAATGTGCTAACATGCTGTACTTGATTAATCATCTTCATTATGGTCAGATTTTCAAGCAACCCAGCACAGGGCAGCTCTGGAGAGCCAGCCTGTCTTTGTTTCCTGTGGAATGTGCCAACCTGCTTTTCCAGGCCAAACCTGCTTTCCAATATGAGTGACAAAAGTAGTGAAAAACTGGTTTGCGTCTTGTTCTTCCATCCGCCTGGGCATGTTTGGGAATCCCTTAGAATGACTGAATTCAGTGGTTTAAGCTTTTTTTTTTTTTTTTCCTATTGCACACCTCCCACAATAACTCTGAAGTAGCTTCATAATGGAAATGCTGACACAACGCTATTGTCTCAGCCCCAGGAGTATGTTCCACCTTCTATTGTTTGCCTTGGCCTCTGTATATTGTACACTGCCTCAGTTTAATTGGTTAATTTAATAAACTTCTGAAGTGCTGTATCAGTTGCCTGGCTTAGCTTTTATCCACTAGTCTAGTGAAGAAAGTATAAGTTTCAAAAGCTTTCCTGTATGAAATTAATCAAATAAAAGGTATCTCCTACTGTACTATACGTGTGTATCTTGGAAAGACTACTTGAACTGACACATTTTTACAATTAAAGTATTTAAGAAAAGAAACCCCACCAACTCTAAAAATCTTTGTGTAGCTAATGTTCCTGGCCTGACCTGTCTAATTTCAGTTAAACTAGAAAAAAAGGGGAAATTTTAAACTTCGGGTTGTGCAATGCTTCAGTAGCCACATCTGAATTATATGTTAGGCCAAACTGTATTTTAGATGGACCCTTGGGGTCGGAAAGGAGGTAGAGAAGTGGGGAAACCATAACAAAAATGATATGAAGGTATTATGGAAGGGAAGTCTTGCAATTCAGCCATGTGTGAGACTTGGGTGATCTGTACCGTATTTCTAGTTCCCGCTGAAGCCCTGCATAACCATAAGGATATCCTTTAACACCTCTCTGCTTCATTCCCCATTTGGAGGCCTTTTTCACATTTTGCGTGTCTCATTAATTCAGATTTTGAGATTTGGGGATTGTATGCTACAATGAGGCTTTTCATTATATGAACTGTAATAATGAGTTGGAAAGATTGGTAGATCTCACAGCACAATTCTGCTGCGGGTGCAGTAAAGCCTCTTTCAGGCCAGTGGAGAATGTTCTTGAGAGGCCCCATGTGCCACATGTGGGGGAGTATTTATCTGCGTTGAGGAGAACCAGAGAGTGCAACGTACATGTAAGATGAGTCCATCTTTATCTATTTTAATCCACAGTTTGAGCATCCCAAGATTTAGGGGTATTTATCTATCAAGAGTGATTTAGATATACTTGATCATGCCTCAGGGCAGGGGAACAGCCTAGGTTACTTCTTGATATCCCTTCCAGCCCTGTTTTTTTTATGACTCTATTAGATCTGACAACAACAGAATCATATACTTCGTTCCAAAGGATTCTTCCATTAATTAGTACTTTGTGGTGCATAGCTCCTCTTCCCTTGAGGAGCTCTAAGAGGTTGACAAGTGCTAATTAAGTCCTACAAGAACTGGTGTGTTGGGTAATTATTATTTTACAGGTAGAGAAACTGAGGTGCAAATGTAACCCACAGGAAGTTTTGGGACAGAATCTCACTTCGATGCTTAGCGTTTTAGCTACTTAAAATTCTCACTGAGCTGTGCCTCTGGGCTGTTGTCACCAATGGAGAATAACACTGGCATTTTCCTTCTGCCCACATCTAAGCCAATCAAGGCTGTAACAGGCTCATCAGCCACATTTGGGCTGCATCAGACGGAGACTGCTAGCAGAATGAATCTAGCCTGTGTGCCAAAAGAAACTTGTTTTTTCTGTATTACCTTTCTTCCTGGACTTGCAGCATTATACTGACTTTAAAGGAGAGCTGCCCCTGAGTCCCGAATTAGGCCTTTTGTACTGGGAGGGAGGTAACCTCTTGCAGTCTACATCATTTGAGTATAATTCTCAGTCAAACATTTGCCAGTGTAATTAGTCTGCTTCAGAGTTCCTTGGTGTAGAGTGACATGGCCAAGTGGCATTTGAGAGCACTTTAAGAGGAAATGAGTTAATTAGTTAAGCTCTGGGTCAACAGTACATTGGGAGACATTAAGCCAGATTGGCCCCTACATAGAAGCTGGTGTTTCAGTGTCTCTGTTTAGTCAGCGATACCTTGCTATAGGAGGGTCTCTCAGGGTGATTGACGAGCCCTGCCTGAAGTAGTTTCTCCTATAGTAGGGCTATTATACAAGTCTGTATTTCTGGGTATTGTATCTTATCTCTTTGAGAGAGATCACATGCTAGTTTTCCCATGTTGCTCTTCCTGTGCCGTGCAGCACCTGTTTGGAAGGTTAGACTTTATGTAGAATTTCAGGAAAACTTGCTGCTTCTGGAAATAATACTATTTATCATCCTCAATCAAATTCTGTCCTAAATCTTAAGTGATTCCCCTGATTTCCCTGGGTCCAGGTGGACTGTGCACAGGGATCTGAATTTGGTCATCTGCAGTATTGGATGAAGCGAATTTCATTCTACCACCCTAGTCCTCAAACTTTCTGTTTGCAAATTATCCAGGTGAATTGCCACCTTAGACCTATGCATGAAGGCCAAGACCAATTTTATGAGAGCTTTTTGCTGGCTCCACCTGAAACGCATGTTAAATGCTGGCAACGCAGGAACATGGACCTGAGAGCACAGTTTCCAGGGTGGTAGTAGATTTGTCCTTGATGTGATGTAGAGGGGCTGGTTGGACAAGTTAAACTCCAATTTGCAGCTTTCGTGTGATGAAGACTGTTGTCTTCTTGCCACTGTCCAGCTCTGTCATGCTGCTGCACATCAATTCCTGTCACTCTTCCAGGGTGTGGTCTTGATTAATGTTTGCACACTGTAATTTGTGATGTTGCTCAGTTTAACAGGGCAAAATTTGCCAGTCCAAACCACGTCTTGGTGAGAGGGTGAGGTGCCTATTAACATCAGCAAGTTTTTTTTCCACATTCATGTGTGATCTTTTGTAATCCTACAAGCTGGGGTGTAATGCAGCCTTGCATGGCAGCAGTGGCTGTGAGATAATGAGTTGATTATAAGCAGGATGGAAGAAAGTGGTAAGATACTTGTATAAGAATTTCTCTCTGCCTTTTTTCTTCTTCCTTGTTTGAAGAGGCTTTCTTGAGCAGGGATAGGCAGATGAGATTTGCAAGTAATCTTGTCCCAGGCTGTACTGGACATGCAAACATTCCTCTTAGCTCCTGTTATGCTCCTACCAGGGTGATGCCACCGTGGCTGGTCTGCTCATATCTGCCATCCTGCCAGGCCTCTGTTGTAGGGACTGTTTCTGGGGAATACTTCTGGAGAGTCACAAACCTTAAAGAAACCGTTTATGCAGTTCTGAACATCTTTATACAGTCCATGTAATTAATGTTTCTGAAATGGGGCTTGTTTTCTATCAAAGATGGTTGCTGCAGAAAGGGGATGTGCATCTTCCAGCTCTTTCCAAGAAAACAATCCCAACCTGTTCTGCTGGAGACGCAGGAGCTAGGTGGTGAGGTATGGAGAAGCACTGGGAGGAAATAATACCCTGTGATTTTTTTTTTCTTATGGGTTACAGGCCAAAAAGGTTTGTGAATGGACATGAGAACTGTCTTCTCCCTCCTTGACTCATCATGGGCCACACCTCCTCAGACACATGTCCCTCTGTGTTGTGTGTCCAAGTCCTGGCCAACCAGGAGAAGCTGCATTTTATGGTGCTCAGGAGAATGGTGCTACTAAGGGAAGGTTCAGTATTCAAGGGCTGCAGTTGTAAGGGAGCCCTGATTAAGCCCGGGAGCCCTGATTAAGCCCGGGAGCCCTGATTAAGCCCGGGAGCCCTGATTAAGCCCGGGAGCCCTGATTAAGCCCGGGAGCCCTGATTAAGCCCGGGAGCCCTGATTAAGCCCGGGAGCCCTGATTAAGCACGGGAGCCCTGCTTAAGCCCGGGAGCCCTGATTAAGCCCGGGAGCCCTGATTAAGCCCGGGAGCCCTGATTAAGCCCGGGAGCCCTGATTAAGCCCGGGAGCCCTGATTAAGCCCGGGAGCCCTGATTAAGCCCGGGAGCCCTGATTAAGCCCGGGAGCCCTGATTAGCAGATTGGCCAGTCCCTTGCTGCTAAGAGAGCAAATCATTGAGCAGAAATGTCCTTGAGCATTGCTGAAATGGCCAGTATCGCATCCTAGCTGAGAGCTTGGCACCTTCAGCCTGATGTGAAATCAAAGGTGAAGGACTGGCAACTAATCAGTCCTGGTTATTTGGGGAGGGTATGTTAAACACCCCCTCTCAATGCAACATGCCCCTCCAAGCATGTTAGCATCCATCTGGCAGGTAATTAGCTAGATCTCCAGTTGAAGAATCAGTGAAGGGATCCCTCTTCCCACATCTCCTTGTAAAGTGCCTGTACTAATTTTTGTGACATCCAGCTGGAGGGTCCCTGTATCTGTCATTACAGACCATTAAACTCCTTCAGATCCATCTATATATTTTAAGTAGTTTCTGACCCTTCGGTGACAGTGGCCAAGGGTGATCTGACTTTTTTGTTATCACAAAAAAAAAAAAAAAGTGTTAAGGAACATTTGCTTCGATTGAATGAGTCAAAAAGTTCTTGGCTGAGGAGGGTGGATGTTCACAGGCTCCTGTCCCAGCAGGCTGGGCATGGGCAAAATCTGCCTTCCACAGCAGCTCTGTATTACTCAGGCTTATACCTGTTGGGTTGTCCCTGGTCTTACCAGCAAATGAGAGACTTTTTCTCTCCAGCAGGAAGCCCTCTGGTTTCTAAGTAACAGTAGTCTCAGTACTGGTAGGCACAAATTGTCCTGGAAGAGGCAAGGAGGAGTTGAAATGCTGCAGGGAGCAAAACAAGCTGAACAGCCTGCTCCAAAAAGCTGCAAGGAGAATGTTTACTAAAAAGCCCCTCAAATTCAGGAGAGGATGATGATACTTGTGAAGGGACCAAAAAGAGGGTTGGGTCAGGTTGAATAAAATATTTTGACTCGATACATAATGCTTCCTTTCATTAAAGTGCCCATAATATGTTCTTGTTAATTGAAATTAACTTATTAATTTCAGTTTGAAAATGTGTAAGCACTTTCAGGCTGATGACTTTTATTTTTTCAGCTGAAGTGACAAATCCAAAATAAATTTGCAATGTTTTTGTTGACCCAAATATGCCTGTTTTCTTTGGGCAAGGATAAAAGTTTCAGCTGAGAAACTCTGCCTGCTTCTAATCTGGACAACACCTTCTGCCTGAGGACACTTTCATTCATAAATAAAAAGACAAGTAACTGATTGGAAACGAAACGAAACCCAGGAAGCACTGTGCTTCCTGGTGCACTGTGCGGGTTGAGGATTTCACACAAACCAACAAAAAGTGAAATTGAAAGAAACTGTACAGTGCAGTCTTCTTAAAACCCTCTGGTGAGCCAAAGGTACAGAGTTATTTTCATCGAAAGCGTTGGTGATCCCGTGTGTTGACCAGAGTTAGCTGTTTTGCTTTGCCTGTTGCTGTGTAAAGTGTTGTTACGACTCCTGTGGCGGTAGTACACCTTTGAGGGGTCCAGAAGAGCCGTGAACTTCTATAATTTACTAGAGTGAGAGATTTGCCTAAAAGTAGAATGTATTTAGAAATGCGTGGGGCAGACCTGACATCTCAAAGCTGCCGTTTCCAGGCCATCTTCAACCTTCCTCTTCTAAGCAGTGGTGGGAAAGCTGTCTCAGTTGTCCAGTAACCACCCAGTAACCAGGCTTCAAACTCAAAACAGCAGAGTTTTGAGCCTTTTTTTCCCCCTAAAATAAAGGGTGCTTTTTTGCCCATGTTTTACCTGGGGATGAAAAGGCGAAGTTTTCTTTAGTTGTTGTCAATAACAATGATGGTTTTTTTCTTGTGAAAGGACAATAGGAAAAGTTTATAATGCTAATTGTCAGTGGAAGCAATTTTCTAAAAAGGGGATCTGGTCTCAGCTGCCTAAATGTTTACTCGCTGGTGCTTGATTAATAACTAATTAGAGAAATATGATTTTATGTAGCTTCTAAATCTGTGAAATCTGGTGTCATTCAAGGATTGAGCCTGTAATTATTTACCATGTTGGGAAAAGTCCTTTTGACAGTCCCCACTGGTGTCCAAAGAAATAGCTGCATAGTGTCAACGTGGGACTCGCTGGGAAGGATAACTTACTGGGGGACTGTACAGACTTTCTCTTGTGTGTATTTTAAAATGTTAAATCTGTATTAATATATTATATTTGAATGTAATTATAAAAATGCATCAATTGAAATATATTATTTTTTTATATGTTATTATATATATAGTAACAATATATAATAATAACATAGAACTATAGAATGGTTAGATTTGGAAGGGACCTTTAAGAAGTGATTGACCTGCAACTTGCAACTTTTCTATTTCCTGAAATACTTTTGCTGAAAAGCTGGAGGGTTGGGGTCTCTTCTGGGAGAGGCAGAGGCAGAACCTTGCTTTTGGAAGGAGTTCAGGACTCGGTTTAGACAGCTAAACAAAATTTGGATTATCAAAGGTGCGCATCACGTTAAGTAGCATTTAATAATGCTGAGACTTTCCTGTGAGCTGCAGTGGTGAGGTGTCTGCCTGCAAACTGAACTGGGAGCAACCAACTCTGGTGCCATCATGAGTACATGAAGGGAAGCGCCTTTCCCAAGCACTCTCCCTGGAAGCCATATTTTGGAGCTTCTCTCCGCTGGAACAAATTGCGTTGTAAAGCTTCAGCAATGAGTAAATGTGCATTTCTCTTACCCTTTAAGACACTTCATTGTGTTTGGAAATCTTCCATTAAGCCTCTGAAGGCACAGAATTTAAAAAAAAAAAAAAAGAGTAAAAATCAGTTCATAAGTAGAGGAAAGGGAAGGGCAGAAGAAATATTATTCTATAGGAAACCAAAATACACCAAGCTTCTACAAATTCAGAGTAGATAAACAGTTTACCAGGGACTACTTAGTTTGGGAGAGTGATGGTATAATCACTGAAAACATTTTGAAATACATTTCTATATAAAAAAGCATTTTGTGCAGTCGCAGTAATTAATGGCTGCTCTCTTGCAATAGCCTGCAGAAAACTAACTCATGCGTTTGACAGCAAACATGAATATGCTTGTAAAACTGAAGGGAATCGTTAGGCTTGTGTGAGCTTGATCACTTAAAAACAACCCAAGAAACTGAACATGGAAGCGTGTTACGACTTAGGGGCTTGACTGAAGTCAAGGGGAGTATGTCAGTGCTAAGCCCTATGAAAGGAGGGGAAGGCCCAGCTCACACGCAGCCTCGCCAGCTGAGGCACAGGAGTTAATGTACGTGTTGAACTGGTGCACTCGAGGCCCCGTACTGCCCAAGTGATACCGGTGTTTTGAAAGAGAAGAGCAATTTTAACACCATTGTATACATGGATCCACTTCAGAAAAGGGGACCTGGCTGTAGGCAGAGGTGAGAAGATGGTGACGTTTCAAGATTCATGTGCATACTTCTGTTTCATTCTTGCCTCTCTCTTGCATGAGGGCAAATTCTGTCACATCCATGGAGTTCCTGGAGGAGGAAATGTGATTTATTTATGAAGGTAAAGGGGAGGATTATAACAAAATGTGCAAATACTAAACATTTTGAAAAAAGCAAGCAAAAAGGCGATTCAGGTTGCCTCTCACTTTGCACATGCTTACCCTGATTATTCCATCTAGTAAATTTGCAGGCATGAATCTTCAGGAGCATTCATTGGAAGAACGTATAGGGAAACATGGTGAAGCTTCCTTGGAGACTGAATTAAAAAAATCTGTGCAGTGGAGTTACAGCTGATTCTCTTTTATATGTCAGAGCAAGGGACAGAGGCACCTCATGTCACCCTTCTTCTTAAGCAATTTGAGTATTTTAATTTGCTATGTCCATTAGGAAGTTACAAATGCCATGCATCAGTTTACAAATTTTTCTGAATGTGGAAAAATTCATAAAATGAAAAATGGGTAAAAAGCCCTACTAATTTGCTCTAAGTCCATTCACCCAAGTATAAGATGTTGTGACTTGTTGAAGATGAGGTGCATAAAGTCTACTGAGAACTATAAACAGTGCCATAGAAACTAAATGCCTGATCTCTACCTGTTCCTCATTTGCATTGCATAGTGCAAAATGCAGGATTCTTACAACTCAATACATCTAAGTATCCAAAACTTGCTGATTACCAGTAAATTTCATATTTAAAGGGATGAGACTTTCCCTCCAGCTCTGGAGTTGCAAGCAAATTCTTCTCTTGCTTATGGAGATGTTAATCGGGAAGACCTCTGGTGTCTGTCTGATCTACACACTTGGATAGAGAAGAGACTGCACGAGCTGGAAATGAATGCTTTTATCCACAGCAGGGCTTAACAAAACCCTTTGGAACAGGAGTCATCTTCATTGTGTTTATGCTTTCTTAGTTATTTCTAGTTGCCTCTTGGACCATGTAGAGTTTCTTAGTCCTGGCATTACCTCAGTTATGAACTCGACAATTTCCTGATAGATTGTTTATCAAAGAAAATATTATGTCAATAATGTCTAAAAGCTGTAGCAATATTGCTCCCAGCCCAGAGATGTAAATACTGCATTATCTCATGGCACAGCCTTAAATGACGCCACACATCTTGAAATAACATGTCCGAATGTGTCAGAGGAAGAGATTGTTAAAGCGTTTGCCTTATATTACCTGCCTGCTAGCAAATGGGTGGTGAGAGACCTAGAGTTTAATTTTTTTCTCTGTTTTGTTTTTTTNTTTTTTTTTTTTTTTTTTTTTTTTTTTTTTTTAATGTCTCAGGCAGATCATGCAACTTATCTAAACACAGCTCTAGAAAACCTGTTTGCTAGCTTACTCACAGCCCCAAATGGCTTTGGGTTGCAATAGTGTGGTGCCTAACCCTTCAGGGGGAAAAGAAAAACACAGCAAACCCAACCCTGTGCACCTTCTAGAACAACATCTTCTGAATTTGTGAAGATGGGGGGGGGGGGGGG